>CANSZD010001264.1:0-225000 GCA_947648045.1 Beta corolliflora | reverse complement strand
ACATCATTTTTACAAAATCGTTCATGTAAATCACTAAATTCCAGAAAATTGATTTTCCTTTCAGTTAAGGAAATAAATAAAAAGGGTCTTATAATTTTCAGTATAGTTCTTCAAAGTGTCGATAATGTTCATACCAAAATTCACTTCAAAATAAGTTCAATAAGTTGGATCTCAAAGAACAACTTCAATAAAGGTCCTGTTTTGACCAGTTTTGACATAAAAGTCACCATAATTTGAGTTCTCACTAAAAACTTGTGGAATTTTTACACAACATAAAAAACTCACTGATCTATCCATAGATGTATCAAATTCTCAATTTAATGCTTTATACAGAAAGTTATCTAAATTAAACAAATATAATTTAGGTTGTTAAATATTTGGACCAGTCAACATTATAGTCCAAATAAGATGGTCAAATGGCAAAGGTAAAAAAAGACTTCCAAGTCATAAACGGGCCAAGCCCATAAACTACCAAGTCCATGAAGGGATCTCCATTCCCTATTAATAGACCCCGCCTCCTTCAGTTGAGGGGACCAGAAAATCATTATTCTCAAGAGCTCATAAAATTCTCATGGAATTATCTCTGCAAATAGTCAACAAGCACATCAAATCCATGCCGACTGTTCAGATACATTCAAACAAATTCGATTGAGATTCAAGCTTTTGTCAGCCCTCATTCGAATACACTCAAACAAAACTCAAACTCAGGTTGACGTTGACAAAACGTCAGTCTACACTTAGCTCCACGTCGACAACAACACGTGTCATCTCCAGTTACGGAACAGAATCAGAGGACTTAGTTAATTTTTAATATAAACTGTTTACAGAGATTATACTCAATACAATATTGAAATAAAAATTCTTTGTTACCTTGTTTCCTGTCTTATTTATTTTGACTCGAACTTTGTGTATACAAAAATTTGTATACACAAATTTCGAGTCAAAATATATAAGACAAGATCCAAAGTAACAAAGAAACTTTATTTCAATAGATGTATTGAATCTCAATCGAATTTGTTCTAAAAAAAGGGAATATGGTAAAAGCATCATATAGCGGGAGATAGGGTGTTCACCGGTCCAGGATCGGATCGGACCGGGACCGGCTGGACCGGTGGACCGGAATCTGGAAAAAATTTGGACCTGGACCTGAATTTTTCCGGTCCGGTCCGGTCTTGGACCTGTTGGACCGGAATCTTTATTTTTTTATAAAAAATATTTTTTATTTGATTTTAAAATATTTATAAATTAGATATATTAAAATTTTAATAATATTAATAACAATATTTCTAAAGTTTATAAATAGTAGTTCTAAATTTCTAACTTTTTACTACTTTTTTAACATATAACCTTTTTTTTTTTACTAAAAAATCAGAAATTCCGGTCCACCGGTCCTGACCGGATTTTTCCGGGTGTGAACCGGACCGGACCGGAAACCCGAAATCGGGATTTTCTCCGGACCGACCCTGATCTTTGAACTGCCCTAGCGGGAGATATTGTCCAGTTATCATACATCATGATTGATGAAAGAAAAAAAAAAGGGAAATTTTTAACACTGCTGGATTTTCAATGATGATCAAGCATGATGGATTACACACATGTGTTTTACTATTAAGTAAGAAACTTATATGGACTTGGTCCACACTAAATTAGTGTGGACCTAATGCTAATTCATGTGATTTATGGAAAAAAAAGATCACTATATAAAAAAATACATATAAACGATGAATAGATATAAATTATGAAGTTTAACTATGAAAAAAAAAGGTTACTATGTCACAAAGTGACAATTTTATCATGATAAACTAATGTGAGAAGGAAAAATTGACACTATGGGGCTCAACTATGAGCGGTTTTCTTTAATAGGTCCCAACTATCAATAATCCAGTGGCAGGTCTAACTATTACATGGCCCATTTTTATTTGGACCTAGCAGGTTAAGTGACCTGCTACTTCGGGTAATAAGGTCACGTGACTACCCCGCCCATTTTTTTAACTTGCTTCTCCCTCTTCTTCCTATACACTTTTCCTTCTTCATCCTTTACCCATTAATCTACCCCAACCCATTCTCTCTCATCTCAAACCCAGATTTTCCCACAGCAAAAAAAAAATCAAATTCAATAATGAAATTCAAACCATCTATAGTATATGCAACAATTAACATGAGATCTAATCAATCAAACAAATGAACAACAACTACACTTAGTAACATTATCGATAACTCAACTGAAATCAGATCTTGCGAACAAACATTAAACCTCAATATTGAAGAAACGAGATGAAAATCAACAAAATCAACGGGATTAGAACCCTAGATTTTCGTAGAAATAGAGAGAGAAAGGGGAAAAAAGGGGATTATGAAAGTGAGTGTGTGACAGGGTGAGTGTGAGAGTGAGAGCCACGCACTAACTAACAACAATAAGGAGCGGCGGGAAGCAACACCAGCATCACCGCAAATACTCCAGAAGACGACGCTGGTGGCGAACAACCACCACACAGTAGCTGCAGCACCAAGCCATAGTGATTGGTAAGTGGTTGATTTTTCCCCAAAAATCTGGTTGCCGGAGCTGCGGCAAGCCTTGCTTGTTCTTGGCTGCGTAATGTGATGCTGCTCTCCTTCACCGGTGTTTCTCTCTCCTCTGATCCGTGGGTCTGCCTTTTCACCGCCGCACGCTGGCGGTGCTGCTGGTGCTTTGACGCCATTAACAAAAGCTGGTGCTTTGACGCCATTAACAAGCTGCTGGTGTTGCTGGTGTTTTGTTGTTAAATTTGTTGGTGGTGTTGTTAAATTTGGTGGTGGTGTTGTTTAAGTTACGATTTTGATCTCAAAAATCTGAGCCAAATTGATGATTCTGATGAGCTACCAATTTGTTGGTGGTGTTGTTAAATTTGGTTGTGGTGTTGTTTAAGTTACGTTTTTGTTTGGGGAATATCAGGAGTAGTGGGCCCATTAATTAGAATTTAACCTGTTCAGTGAGTTGCAAGTCATCTGGACCCAAAAATAAACATAAACCCCTATAGTTGGGACCTCCACTGGATTATTGATAGTTGGGACCTATTAAAGAAAACCGCTCATAGTTGAGCCCCATAGTGTCAATTTTTCCAATGTGAGAAAGAGTTACTATATTAAAAAAAACAGTCACTATGGTAGATAGTAACTGTATAGTGTAACTTAAAATTTGAAAAGGTTACTGTATGGAACTAAAGGTTCACTATGTTAAATAAGTGGTTTTGGTCCACAATAATATTATTGTGAACCAGGTCCACGCAGACTAACTCTAATAAATATTCACAAATTAAAGAAAAAAGAAAAGAAAAGTGCAGAGTATACCCTCTAGTCTCTTGCTGGACGCAAATTGAGAAGCCTCTGACTTCTTTATAATTTTGATATCTGATGATGGCACTTTAACAATATCAGAGTATTCAACACAAATTAAGAAAAAGGGAGTCAGTATTGGTGAACTATTCGAAAGTCCAAGGAAAAAATAACAAGGAGACGGTGGTTTACCTTAATTCGATAAAGGGACGTGTTGCTAATGTGCAGGTGTGTCTATTTATACATTTTGGTGAAGGAAAAAAGATAAACTAATACTTATTCGATTAGGATTATTTTTCCGAGTCCAAAACTTAATAGAGTTGTAAGTAGTTCATGACTCTAGGCAACAAATCTTAGCAGCACGGTGATTGTCACCTAATTGCTAAGCCAAACTCAAATTCGAGACCTTGTCACGATTAAACACTTCAAATCGTGTACGTGACACTGTCTCGAGGGGGCAATTTGTAGACACTAAAAATTTATTAGTGTTCTATATTAAAATAAATTGATTGTTATTGAGCTGAAATAAATATAATTAGCCCAATTTAATTAATTTAGCCCACTCAAATAAGATATCTAAATTAAACAAATATAATTTGGGTTGTAAAATATTTGGACCAGTCAACATTATAGTCCAAATAAGATGGTCAAATGGCAAAGGTAAAAAAAAGACTTCCAAGTCATAAACGGGCCAAGCCCATAAACTACCAAGTCAATGAAGGGATCTCCATTCCCTATAAATAGACCTCACCTCCTTCAGTTGAGGGGACCAGAAAATCATTATTCTCAAGAGCTCATAAAAAATTCTCTTGGAATTCTCTCTGCAAATAGTCAACAAGCACATCAAATCTGTGCCGACTGTTCAGATACAATCAAACAAATTCCATTGAGATTCAAGCTTTTGTCAGCCCTCATTCGAATACACCCAAACAAAACTTAAACTCAGGTTGACGTTGACAAAACATCACTCTACACTCAACTCCACGTCGACATCAACACGTGTCACTCTCAAGCTACGAAACAGAATCAGAGAACTTAGTTTATTTTTATTATAAACTGTTAACAGATATTGTACTTAATACATCTATTGAAATAAAAATTCTTTGTTACTTTGTTTCTTGTCTTATATATTTTGACTCGAAATTTGTGTATACAATGTCATGTAGCACAATCGACTCTCCAATCATACCACAAATCATCTCCCCCAAGCTGGACTTAAACAAACTTTTCAGACCTCACTATAGTTATGTGCACTCAAATCTATCATGTGTTTAAGGGGTAGACGATGACACTCAACTTAAATTAAGTCAACTCGTATGAGGCATATACTCTTTAACTTTGACTTTTTGACTCACTTAATACTCAACAATACAATACATAATGATCAAGAGGACTGTTAAGGGTTGTAATGAGGCCGAGGTTCAAGGTATGGAAAATAATTTGGGAATTGTGGTGGAGAAACCAAGAAGGGGGGGGGGTATCATATAACGAAAACGTGACCAAGAAGGGTCACAACTCCACGCAACAACCAACAATCGCCAAATACAACCAACACTTTGTCATTCAAGAAATTCAATAATAACCCTTTTCATTTCATTTTATTCTCATCTATTTTTTTCACTTCTTTTTCATTTCATTTTCACTTTTTTTCATTTTGGTTTTTTTTTCAAACTTTCAACTCAATTTCCAATCTCACTAAACATACTTTCCATCCATCTAAACCACAAATTTCAATTCAATACAAACCGAACCAAAACTAATACTCGCTGCCCCCCAAGCTAGGCTTAGGACAAGAATCAAATGAGGCCAATGGCTTGTAATGTAGGTATAGATCAAAGACAGTCAAAAAGGCTCAGCGGGGCTAGAGGAAGGATAATATGAACACAAGAATACTCTGAGCTAAGATCATAAAATTAAATGCCTCAATCATGTCAAAATGTATGCACTATCAAATATAAAGGAGTGTCAAGTCAAAATCAAGATCAATGCCACAACCGAGGAACTAATCACACATGAAGTAACAGGACTGACACAGATACATCAGTTTATCAGGCACAAAAGCTCACTTAGGTTAAGTGTCTGCACAGTAAAGTCAAATCGAGCCAGAGAGAGATCAATCAATCTTACCACAAACAATCAATTGCAAAACAATCATGCTATGAAGAATCATGAACAAGATGAATTATGCTTAGGAATTATAGTAAAATATCAGCAAGGTTCTCAATAAGTGCTATCAATAGTCCCATATATAGATGCATCTAAAATGAGATGAAGTCTAATATGATATGAAATATGCTAATGCAACTAAGAAAGCGGTACAATTTTTTTTGGTTGCACGTAAACTCCCACTCCTAGTGAGTGGTACAAACCGTGCAACATCCTATGAAAGCAATAAAGAAATACTCTAAATGCAACTAACATGCGCTAAGTAATGATGACAAACATCCTCCCCCAAGCTGAATGACACATTGTCCTCAATGTGAACAAAGAGGAATTAAATAAGGGAGAGATACAACTTACAAAACCGGTAGGTAATCAAAGGGAGTGTCAAAAGGCATCGACACCTCCACCACAATCGATAGTTGTAATGAGGCAGTGAACTTAGCCAAAAAAAACTTGGCTATGCTTGTACCTAGCAAAAGACTTCGATCATCACACATTAGCAAAGTTAGCCAAACCAAAAAAAATGAAAAAAGTCGGGTTGCCTCCCGATAAGCGCTGATTTTTAAGTTACACACGACCCTACTCAAGTCATCATTAATCGGAAGAATCCAACGCCTTGAGTAACTTGTCAAATGCCCCTGCAAACATGTCATTCGACACTATATATGGCTTGAAAACAAGCACATGACTATTAAAAAATAGGGCATAAGATGAATTAGAAGAGTTAATAAAACCAAAAGAAAAAGAACTAGAAGAAGAAGAAAAATCAAAAGAAAAGGAAAAACTAGAATATTTACAGCTTCCCTCTAATTGTGACTTAGGCAATTCAAACCTTTCAAACTGAGCATCAAGGTTGACTTGGCCTAATGTATCATGCAATGGAGATTTCCGTAGAAAGTACGGAGGGTTTAACATAGGTCATGAAGGGCAAAGATCAAGCCTCTGTAAAGAAAGGACATATGGAAAAGGTGGGGTAGGCTCAACAATAATCCTTTTACCTATAATTTCACCCTCACTAATGAGCTTTTCGATACAAGATTCTTGCCAAAAGTTCCACAACCAATGATTTTTCAATCATAGACTTCACAACTAATGGTTCATTCTTCTCCACTACATCTACAACATCGTTCCAACAATCTCACCATCGGAATCGTAAAGAGATGGAAATATATTTTCCTTCATTGTACTTTCATTCAAAGGGGGTCGGGAAAGCATGATGGGGGATGTAAGAGAAGTGAAATGTCGTTAGGCTCATATGTAGATGAAAAGTTTATCGAAGAAGTGTTAGACACTTCACTTTCAACTATGGATCCATCGACATAAATACACTCACTACCAATTTCACCAATTACACCCTTACCTTCTAAATTATCATGAGTGAAATCAACCCCTTTCTCCTCCGAAGTATAATTATCAACACCAATAACAGTATCATCAAGTATGACCTGTTGGTTAGTAGATTGATGCACAACAAGTAACTCGATAGATTTCGCCATGTTTTGGTAATCATGCGCCAATTCATTTAATTCTTCATTTTGTTTAACAATATACTCTTGCATCATATTATAAAGTTCCTGACGCTCAGATAACTTGGGTTGAGAATAATCATTGACTTCAGGTTGGTAACAAGGGGTAAAATTAGACACATAAGACTCATGAGGGTAATGAGAATATTCGTAGGAATTCATGCAGAATTTTTGTGAATTTTCATAATCATATGATACATCAAACACATAATCATTCGCATTATAATACCCTGAATAATCATACTGCCCTTGATAAGTAGAATGAACTTCCCCAAGTCAATTATAATTACACCACTCCATGACAACACACTAAAAGAGAGAGAAAAAAAGTATGTAAAAAAAAGTATATACAGTTCAGTTTAACCAAGAACAAAAGCCAAAAAAATATAGCCGTCTCCCCGGCAACGACGCCAAAATTTGATAGGTTGTCGTACACCGGTCAAAGATAAATCCTAGCAAACCTTCTAACAATGTAGTAGGGTAAGTAGGGTCGAATCCACAGGGAGATGGTTATTTTAATTCAGCTTTCAAGTTTGGAAAAACTAAACAAAGTCACGGATTTGGAATTGAAGGAATTAAACTAATAATAACAAGATTATGGTCTAATCAATAAATTAAAAGTCTAGGGCATACGTTCGGTCCACCATGCTTATACCAATCAAAGAATACAAATTAATTCAATAACAAATATACTAGAGGGTGAGTAAATAAAGGAATGATTAATCCTTCGGTCGGGTATTAACACTTCCAATTCAACCTATGCAGTACGATCGCTAACATATTCAGAATTGCCAATTGTAATGAAGCCTCTAAGAATATGATCTTTCAATTCTAATTCCTATTAGCAAATTAATTAACTCTTGATATTGGCCAATTACAAGAATCAAACTATTAAAACTTATCAATTGGAATTACTCACAACTCTAAATCATAAATCAATCAACTTCAAAGTATAAACATCATGGTATAAACATGGCTTCCCTCACTTTGCCCTAGAAAAGAGACTACACACTCATAATTGAAATAACTATAGCAAAATCAATAATTAACCTAAAATTCATGATTGAGAAATAATGAAAACAATAATAACAAACAACAATAATAAAGAGGAAGACAATAGCAAATATTAATGAAGAAGAAAACAATGGAAAAATACCTCTAGAACTTGAATTAATGGAAGAGAAGCAAAAACTAGGGTTCTAAGGAAAGAGATGAAGAGGGAAGCTGAGTTCTCTAGGAATAATAAGCATGAGAGTGAAAATAAAAATAATCCCCCTATACTATAATATGGTTTACTCTATCAGTACCTTGTCACATCATTATCTGGAAGAATATGGTTTACTATACTATAATACTGTTACTCTAGTCTAATTTTTACTCTAAGCAAAATGTATCCAATAAGAACTTTCTTAGTCTTCGTCGTTGAAGCATGTGTCGGTCGTTAAGTGTCTGCCGCTCCGGTTCTCCAAACTCGAGTCGCAGCAGATGGCCTAGAGGTCCTTGCCGACAAGCATCTTCAGCATTGTTTTTGTTTGGTCAAAAGTAAAAGCTACGGTTTGGTTTGAGCATCACAGAAACATTTCCTTCAGGATCTATGTAGTACCTTGTGTCCTTGTTACATCATTATTTGGATCTAGAATATGGTTTACTATACTATAATACTATTACACCAGTCTAACTTTTACTCTAAGCTAACTATATCTAATTACCAAAACCGCATGTCTTCCGCTCATTTCGAACTGTTGTTAGGCGGTCAACAATTTTATGTGTTTTAAGGGTTCATCGGTGCATCAAATGGGTACCGCGAGTTCTCGCAATCATAATATAACGTTAAGAAAATTGATTGAATATCCGAATTAAAAAATCTAAGTAATAAACATGTTATAATGTTATACCCGAAGACCGATGTATGTTTGTCCATCTTCGACCTTAAGTTAAACGTTCTTTTTTTGGCTCGAAATAGATTTTTAAAAGCTATTGAATGTCACAAAAAAACTAACATGCCTAATCTAAGTAGTTTTAGGTCACAATATACCGACCTTGACAGGATTTATTGTCACTTTCACTCCAGCCTCTTTCAAGCTTTTTATTATCTCCATGGCTTTCTTTTCTATTTCCCCGTATTCGAGTACTAGATACAAAAAAAAAAAAAAAAAAACCAAACCTTAGTCATAAAATGCAGGCATAACATTTTATGTCGATAAACAAAACATCTTCCATAATAGTACAGTTGTATAATAGTCCTGATATCTGTTCAAAAGTTAAGATAGAAACTAATCCTTAGCAAGGTGAAAACCAAATATTTTTAGGGAAAGAAAGTTATATGCATCTTTAAGCTTGAGAGACTTAAATCAAAACAGTTTTGAGTCGAATCTCGTCATATTTGGACAAGCGTGTTCAAATGACAAAAAACTGTCCAACCGATGCAACCTAGCTAGGGAGAAGTTTTCACCAAAACAAAGATATGGTTGAATCCAAATATGCAAGGACAGAATCATATAAATCCGTGGCCTAGAACACTAGTTCATTTCGACAAGCAAGTGAAGTTCATACTTCATAATACATCCGTGGCCTACAACACTAGTTCATTTTGACAAGCAAGTGAAGTTCATACTTCATAATACGTCCGTGGCCTACAACACTAGTTCATTTTGACAAGCAAAGAAGTTCATACTTCATAATACATCTGTGGCCTACAACACTAGTTCATTTGCACATCATCTCAACAAGAAACAACAAAGACTCGAGTAATATCAAACCCTAATTCTAAATCCATTCTCTGCAACAATATGTACTTCAGTTAATCCCTAATTATAGTACTATCATCAAACTCAAATCAAACTAACAAAGAGATGAAATCAATCACTCAAATAAGTAACATATATGCAAGAAACTCTAGATTTATCATTCAAATGCTTGCAAATATAACAAAATTTACCCACTAAGAGAAAACATTATACGATCGACAACATTATACTTCGATTATTCATTTCACTGTGTATCAAATCATTACAATGAATCGGTGTAAAAATGTATCCCGATTCAGGCGAATCCACAATTGCTTGCTTACTACTAAGTACTAACAATCAAAATCATAGCAATAATAATTGCTCCTCAACATACACTACACTACACTATAGTAATCCTCCTAGCTAAACAACTTACATCTTTCCCTAACATCAAACCAACAAAAACGAAACACAAAAGATGATCAAAATCCAATTTAAATCCGGCTAAAAGTCGATTACTATGAAATTAGGTATCAATCTCAGTAAAAGGAGGATAAGTTTGTCTTATAGTAAAGTAGAAACCATCAAAGAATCAGCAAGAAACCTCTATTCCCAGAAACTCAAGATTCAAGAATATCCACTAAAATCAAGCTTGTACTTGCTAATAAGATTAGAGTACAAAACCCCCCATTGCATCATTGAAGAACTATTATTACTCCCTTGAGTTTTCTCCCTATCAAACAACTCATAGATATAAACCTCAGAGACTCCATCTTTCCTCAAATGTGTACCACCCCAAATTTCAAGTGATCACCCAACCCTTTCAAATACATTTTTGAGTAAAAACCTCCCCCAAGACCCAGAAAACAACAAAGGAAAAGATACAACAAACGAAATTTATAATTCACAAATTGACAAAAAAAAATGCAATAATTTTAAAATGCAACAAACCAGTATTTGACGATCACTTTTTTCGTGACAACGGCCTTGGCGGGCTTCTTGGAAGTTGGAACCACTTGAAGAAGCTTCGGAAGCAGTATTTCTTGAAGCTTTTGATGTCACCATATTGACTGAAATCTCCGAACTGAAGCAATACCGTTTTGTTATTCTACTGGAGAAATTGACAAATTTTAAGAACTAAAATGAGTGGACGAACTACGAAGAATGTTTATTTCTGCCTTAAAATTCTGGGTTCTTCTCTATATTTAGAAGTATTTTATTCCCGCCTTTATAACGGTGGGTGTTATTATTATTATTATTATTATTATTATTATTATTATTATTATTATTATTATTATTATTATTATTATTATTATTATTATTATTATTATTATTATTATTATTATTATTATTATTTACTGTTATATAGTTGTTGTTAACTTGTTATTGAACAATCCCTTTCTTTTTGTTTTTTAGTCTAAAATTGTCAAGAATCTAAAAAAACAAAATAAAACACGAGCAAGGCCCGCGAGGAGGCACGAGCTCGCCTTGCAAGCCCATGGACAATATCTGAATATTCAGGCCCGGCACGCTTTGACGCCCACGGGCTCGGGCTAGACCTGACCCGCCAATACCCCAAGCCCGCGGGTCGTGCCCGTGAACAGACCCAACCCAACCCATGCCCAGGTCTACTTGTTATCATCATCAGACCCACAAACTTATATATCGATTATAATTCTTGTAATAATTGAGTCATTTATATAAACTCTCGAGGCGGAAGAAGTTGACGCAGTTGAGGAGAGGCAAGTGAAGGAGGTGATGCAGAGGAGAGAGGCGTCGACTATGAGGACGGAGATTTGGGGACAGAGGCGGATCTACATTTTTCAATTTGGAAAGGAAACATGATATCATAGACCATAGTAACCTATATCACACTATCTTATTATTCATCTACCTTTATTATTTATAGTATATCTGGGTGTACCATATTTATGGTAGACTCATGAATATATTTTGGTCATTGCTTATTTGGAGTTCTCCAAATGAGCAAAATTCTACTCATTTCTAATTGTTTTTGCTTATTTCGCCCGAAGGAGCAAACTTTCTCAAATGAGAAGTGTTTTTTTTTTCATTTTAAAATTGCAATATTGATTTCGAATATGAAATAAGTCCATCATTATAGACACAAAATCATGTCTCCCCATGTAGTACCCAGATGACTAATACCCCATTTTAATTGGTCCGAATCGAAGAAAGAATAAAGAACGAATCTGAATAAAATATTTTAAGCCCAAACCATATTTCTAACCCATTTTCTAAGCCCACTTTCTAAATTCGTTTTAAAAATAGTTTTATAAAAAAACTTGATTTCTAAAACCCCTTTTCTAGCCCATTATAACAAATAGTGTTAATTAATTAAAATTAATTAGTTCTATTAATTATCTAAATTATTTTCAGAATAATCTTTTTATAAAATTCTTCTTTATATATATATAAAGTTTTGTAAAAACATCAAACTAAAGGTGTACCATAGTTGCAAATAAGGTCAATCAAATTAACTTCATAGTTGCAAATAAGTAATTAACTTCATACTTTTTACAAAATAAGTGATTAGAATTGAGTAAAATTTTCCTCATTTGGAGAATTTATTAAAGAATTATCCTTAGGTGTACCATGATGCATGTAACAAAGGTATACCATGCATGTACTCGTCAATAACTACCTTATAATTCATCTACCATTATTATTGCTACCTTTATTAATAAAACACTGGGGTTAGAGTTGGACATGAAATAATAGAGATAAATAGATGATTGTTTTTAGAAGAATTCTTTCAAGAAATTGAAAAATAGGGAAAGTAAAAATCATTGTAATGATTTTTGTTAAAAGAAAGAATAAGCCACGTCGTCAAATCAAAAGCATATATGAGTTGTATTCCTCTAGTTGTAATAAGCTAAGGATTTTATAAGCTTCTAGCAATTCTGTTAGTTAGTTGTAACTAACTACACTATAAATACTTGGTTGTAATAATTCTCTCATAACTTTATGGATTTTAATACAACCTTAGAGAGATAGATTTCTCTCTCTTTGATTCTCATGGTATTAGAGCAGGTTCATTTAATTGACTTGTGAATTATTGATCCAGTTAATCTGAAATTATAATCTTTCATTCTTAGTTCCTTTCTTCTTCAATTCTCAAAAAGCCTCACGAAAATTTTCTGTCATTCTAAATTGTTCTTGCAATTTTGCAATTGGAACCTCGAAGTTTTTTTGCTGAAAATTTTCTTTGATTTTCGAATTCTGATCAAACTATGAACAAATTAGTTGTAATTAGCTTGAATTCAACTAATTTTGTTAGATGGGAGAGAAATACTAAGCGTGCGTTGATTGTGAAAAATAAGCTAGGTTTTCTTGATGGTTCAATTGCAAAACCTGATTCGAAGGATAAGGATTTTAATCGTTGGCTGATATACGATTTTTTGGTGACTTGTTGGATAGTTAATTATATGGAATCAGAAATTGGTGAGAATTTCACATTTGTAGAATGTTCTACTCAGTTGTGGACTGAGGTTTGTGAAAGATATATGTACAGTCTAATGGACCACATATTTATCAATTGAAGAATTTTTTATAACTTTTATTTCTATACAATTAGAGATATTATCGGTCAAAGTTGTGCCTCGACAAATGTGAAATATCCAATGTTACATCTAAAAAAACGAAGGGAGTATGATTCTCCACCAAAAAACCAACTTTAAATTTTTAATTGTTTTGACGCTCCGTTATAATCTATTTTAATATATCTCCGATTTGTAATGTTTGTATTGTTGTTAGAAAATATTATAGTTTACTAATAGACTCAACCCAACTTGCTCCGAAGCCGATACAGTTGCATAGGTTCGAAGCAAAGTTAACCTTACACAAACTCGAGTTCTCCCGAAAATAGGCGGATCCAAAACATAACCCTATTCGAAGTGACTCGACTATTATCTTACTCGAATACCCATTTGCCAATTATAATAGCAGCAGAATAAATATCCACCCGAGCTGATCATCACCTGATAAAAATTGAGCCGAAATAACCGTTTTATATGTGAATTGACCTAAACCACCAAAGAGTTGAATCAAAATCAAAGTTGAAATGGACCAGAATCGAGTTGACCGTATTATAGATCAAAAGTAACGGGACTCGAGTATGACCCGATCGACCGAGTTGTTCAATCACCACACCACAACCTGTGCATATATCAGTAAAAACCAATTCCAAGCAATATTCTCGAGTCTCAACTACTAGATTTTTCCTAAGAAGAAAGTTGTAACAATCTTACATATTAGTTATTACTTCCCAATAGACTCTTACAAGCAATAATTTAGAAATTTTATTTTTATCTTTGTTCAGTTAGCGATTTTGATATATGCATGCAGTCATAAGGACTAATATGTACTTCCCCCGTTTTAGAAATAGTTGCACCATTTCATGTTTTCACGCTTGCCAATGCATGATTTCAAACATTAATATATTTAATTATCAATAAGTATAAATTATAAAAAGTTGATATTAAAAAAATAATACCTCCGTATTTTTTTAGTTGCACCATTTGCCTTTTTGGCACTATTCATCAACCAACTTTGTTAAGTTATCTCGCACCATTATATAAGAAAAAAAACATAGTCAAGTGGGGTCTTGTTAGATTAATCTCAATGCAAGGATTTCAAATATCAAGTTTTTATAATTTTTACTTACACCCAATAAGAGATATTAACGTTCAAAGAAGCGTCTCGGTAAATGTGAAAAAGCAAATGGTGCAACTAAAAACATACAGAGGTAGTATATATTAAGACGAATCTAACACGATATCCTTTGACTATGTTTTTCCTAAAATATATCGCGAAAGACAATCAAAGTATAAGTTATGAATAATAAACACTATACAAATGGTGCAACTATTTCTAAACGGGGGAAGTATATATTTATATCACATTAGTTAGTCATTGCTAATTGTTATTAGTGTTGTTAATTTTTATTCGTCATTGTTTAATAATTCCACTTTTATGTTCTTGTATGCAAAAGTAAGAATTAACTATCACTTATATTTTTAAAATCATTTGAATACATTAGAATGGGATGAAAAAGGTAAGATATTCATTGCTTGTAAGGATAGTTAAGCCAAGCGTACAAATTACTTCTTCCCTTTTTTAATAAGTGACACAGAGAGAAAGTGGGGGAATACCAAGGAGCTTAGAGAGAGAAAGTTGAGACCACCTATATAACCAATTAAATTTGAGTATCGGATAAATTCAGTAGGTGAAACAATTAAATAATGGCAAAGATGTAATAAATGAGAAATATATTTTTTACTATTTTGAGCTATGTGTCACTATTATGACATGTCCCTAAAGGAAAACGTGTCACTTATCAAAAATTGGAGGAAGTATTAATTACATAAACTAATGGGGATGTGCAACTGAGAGCGTAGAAAGATCTCCAAATCTCGAATACTAATCATTGAATAATTATAAAAAATACAACTCCATTTAAAATATCATTTTCATGTAGTAGTACTACCACATTATACATTAAATAAAGGATTATTTAACTACAATAATACAAATTTTATCTGCTTCTCCCGTAGTAATACAAAATTTCGATTATTATTTAATATTTCAAACTTTATACCAAAATTCCTCAAGTAGGTAAATTTGACTTGCAACCTGTAAAACATGTAAAAAGAAATTTCTAAACTAAAATTACAAAATCACCCCCACCCACCTACCCCACCCTTACCACCTAAACCACCCCCTTCAATCTTTCCTCCCTCACTAGTCACCACCAGTACCCCCCCCCCTTGATGTTGCCTCCCACGGATCCTCACCACCAATAATCCCGGCCCATTTCCTCTTTCTCTCTCCTTCCCCTTCCCCAACAACCTGCCCCACCCCTTCCCTCGCCAAACGAAACCACCGTCACACCCCCTTCGCCACCACGAAATCACCAAGAAAAGAGCAGCCCTCATCAATGGCGGACAACGAAGCTCCACTCTCGAATAACAATTCCATCGAGTTAGACCACAGTGAGCATCCGTCACTGACGTCGACGAGCTCAATCTGAAGATCACTGAGGAGGGAGAAAATCGTCACTGATAAAAAACGGAGGCGAAAATCGTCGACCTCGAGGTGTCACTGGTGACTTCGGGGTGGGAGATGAGGGTTCTGGGGGAGGCCGAGAGGGTGGTCGTTTCATTCGTGGGAGGCGGGGAGGGTGGTCGTTTTAGAGAGTTTGGGGAGGGCAGTTTCGTGGGTTAGGGAGGTGATGGGGGCAAGAGGAAGAGATAAACGGTAGAGGGAGGGGCCAATGAAGGGCAGGGGCCAAGGGTGGGTGATATGCTCAAGTTATACGATGTTTTTGTGATCTTTGAGGTGCACTTTGCTAAGGGATTTGTTCGTAATTGTTAACGTTTGCATATAAATCAACCTTAGCGGAAGTTCGGGGTTTTGTGAGTTAATTAGTGTTAATGCTCTAGATTCCGAGCTTTTAAGGAGAAACGGAATTAAACGATGTTTAATTGAAGTTATCCTTGAGTGTTCAAGAAAGTTCAACACCATGGCTTGGTGGCACAGAAGCAAGTTATGAGTTGACGACAATGTGCTATCCTAGCATTATCGCATAACCAAGCTCCACCAACTACCGCATGCTTGCCTCGCGAACCATGCCAGCCCAGCGAGGCCCAGCAGCCTCGCCCATCACAAGAAGGATCGCCCGGCGGCAAGCACCACCAAGCCCAGCGCGCGCTCAAAGCAGAACCTGCCCAGCAGCAGGTTCGCGACTCGCGAGGCCTGTCGCACCTCGCGACCCCCTGCCCCTCGTGACTCGCGATGCCTGTCGCGACTCGCGACCTCCATTCCCAACCATTTTGTGCGGGAAGACAGCGTGCTCGTCGCGACTCGCGATCAGTTGCGCGACTCGCGATGCTTAAGTCGGCTTGGGGCCACGTTTTGTGCGGGGTTTAAAAGCTTCCTAAAATCTAATTTTTGAGAAGGATGGAAAGATGGAGTAGAGCTGAAAATGGAAGAGGGAGTCTCCAGCACTCCTCTCTTAATTCTCCTTCCTCACTTTTGTTATTTTTCTTAGTTTTCTTTGTTTTCTTAGAGATTTCTATGTTGGATTTGGTTTATGCTATCGGATTGTAGCTTGAACTGTTCTTGAAGAAATTAACATGAAGCTTCAACCGTTATTGTGAGATCTTTCCTCTCTTTCTATTTTCCTTGATTATGGTTTAATTTCTATGCTTGTGATTTATGATTATTGCATAATTATGCTAGGAACGTTACTAGTTTGATTGTGTAATTAATCTAATGCTAGATTTAATAATAGAATCGGATTGTTTTATTCTTTTATCAATTGGTAGCAAACTAGGGAGTAACTTAGATGCAGATCTTCTTGGTTATTTCTTAGGGAAATTGAATCAACTGTTGAATGTTTATCGCGTGTATGACATTAGCAGGTCTATTGGTTCTCTGTGTTTATTGCTGCTATTGGATTGAACTTAGACGCATATCGGACTAGGTTATCCTTTAGTTAGGGTTTTATAGTCACGTTGATCGTGCTATTCAACTAAGAATAAGGAGAATACGAGATTAATTCTCAACAATAGATAATTATGGAAATAATTAGAGTGGATGTTCAATGATCGATAATGAATTGAAGTGTATATATATGTATATATATATACATATATATATACATACATATATATATATATATATATATATATATATATATATACATACATATATATATATATATATATATATATATATATATATATATATATATATATATATATATATATATATATATATATATATATATATATATATATATATATATATATATATATGTATGTATATATATATGTATATATATATATATATATATATGTATATATATATATACATATATATATATATATATATACATATATATATATATATATGTTGTATTTTTATATACGTATTAATTTATTATACTAATCGTTAATTATATTATGTAGGGTACAAAAATACATGCCAGCATTCGAAGGAACCTAATTGTTGCTTTTTGGCCAAGGATTGAGGAAGGAGCATTTAGACAAATTTTGAACTTTTTGCTACGTGATAATGGTGGATATGAGCTAACTACGCAACATAAGTTCACCATATCAATGAATTATGGATCGTCTATAGTGGATTGCAATCCTTTGGATATCCCACAATATGGTTTTGATTTTGTTTGTTTTGCTGATATTTTGGCCCAAAAAGGTTCTGATGTCTATCTCATTGGTATGTTTTAATTTGTTCTTTTACCATTTTTTTTATTCCTATTAATTTTAGTTCATTTTTAAATGTAAACCTTATGTTGTAACATTATTGAATCTATATATAGATATAATTGGCCAATTGACTGCATATGGTGAAGTAACTAAGACTGCTAAGTCGAGATGCATAACTATTGAACTGGTCGACACAAAGTATGTATATATAGATATTTAGTTTCGGATATAAGATTTTTTTATCCAAATACTTTGTATTTTATTGTCACTTTAATATAACACAATTTACTTTTTTTTATTCTTATTTGGAAATAGGAACGACAACTTAACATGTGTTTTATGGGGCACATACGCTGATGAGATGATGAATTACATCAATGCTGAGGGAGCTAATGGTGCAATTATAGTCATTCTACAGTTTGCAAAAAGAATCATGTATAAAGTTAATTTCTATTAAAAACTTAATCCACACTTTACTTACTAGAGATACATTCTATATTTTAAAATATTTGATGGGTCGATAGAAAAAACTATATATTATTACGTTATTAATATTTAATTGTCTAATTTGTTATTTTATAAAAGGTGATGTTCATGTTCAAAATTCTCGCTATGCTTCAAGATTGTTCATTAACAGAAAATTACCTGAAATTACTGCTTTTAAAGAGAGGTAAGTTATATTATTTTAATATATATATATATATGTTTTAGAAGATAATGTATTATAAAGTTTTAACCAGTATACAACGTTTCTTTTTTTTTAGTTTGCCCCTAATTAGAACTCATAACTACAGCAAAATAAACTTTATACAACAATAAAGGAACTTATCACGCGCGCATTTAATAGAGTAGCATGTAATTATAAGTTATCTATCTCAAGAATATAATTCGACATTCTTTAACTATATCTAAATATTCAATTTAGTGCATATGGCATAATAATTATCACGTGAATAGAAGGGTACTTAACCATGCAAGTGAACTATGACTATGTTTTTATTTTAGATTCCACCTAATCATATCAAATACAAATATATAATTATTACATTTAAAAATAACACCGACAAATTACATCTCTTTATAATAAAAATTACATTAAGCACTAAAGTTGTGTTAGGTGGAATAAAATAGTTAGACATAGTCATGGTAACCAACATGGTTTTATTTTATTTTGCAAATTAATTAAATATAAGTTTTTTTTATTTGGTTGATATAGATACCATTAAGTTCAATGTGATTTGATAAAAATACTTTACAGTAAAATATTTCATACCTTTTGTTTCTTATCTCTCCACAAATATAATGCTTTGAGACCCAATGTCATTGCATGATATCCTACACATATATCCACGTTATAATAATAGTGAGAGTAAATATTTCTAACAACATATAAATGATATGTACAATATTCTAGAAACAATAAGGGAGTCTACTCATGCAATACTTATGTACAACACTCATAAAAATAGTAGTTCGATATAAAATACATATACATATAACATTATTTATCTAACACTATGCTACATGATTATCAACAACATGTGTTGCAAAGCTGAACAAATATCTGGCCAACTAACTCAACTGTCGAATGAGAGTAATGACTTTTTGAAAGAAGAATATGTAAATGATATTTTCGACATTGTGGAGATGAAAAAGGTGAGAATATTTGTAGACACCAAATTTCAAACCCCTTTTTCGGATAAATAAAGATTTTGAAAAGAAATAAAAATAACAAAAGTTGTCATGCATCGTGAAGCAAGCGCCTCGTCCAATGCATGATTTCGTCCGGAGCGCGAGTTTCATTTCGTCGTACGGTTTTTCTTTTTTTTTGCATACAGTTTCGGCTTAGAAACACAATTTTCGTGAGTCGTAGTCAATAACTACAACCACCGTTTTAATAAAACGATTCGTAGTATAATCATGCTCGTCTTTATTAATTTGATGAGTTTTCGTTAATTGTTTTAAGTAAGTCTTTCGAAAAAGGAAAACGAGTCGCGATTAGGCGTCGGGATTTTAGTCGTATCCCAAAATCGGTAATAATCAGTTTTCTTGATGGTCAAGTCATTGTCCATTGGATAAAGAATAAGAACATATTCTTTATCCATTAAGCACATCCTTTATCCATTAGTTAGAGAATAAGAATCATGAAAAGATGTGAGAATAAGAATCAAATCCCATGTGTAAGACGGGGGGAATCCGGATTTTTTCCGGAAGAATCGAGTGTGCGCCAAGCACACAATCATGCGCTAGACGCATGATTGTGCGCCTAGCGCACAAGCGTTCTCTGCGCCAGACGCAGAGCCTGGCGCCTAGCGCAAGGCGCTGTGCCTAGCGCAGGCTCCTGCGTTTGGCGCAACGTCCTAATCAGTTTTGTTTTGCACGTTTTTCGATGTATTTTTTTACGTATTAGGATGTTTAGGGAAGAATATTTTCTGAAAATCTTATCTTGCTTCATTTATGAGAAAATCCAAAAAAGAATAAGAATATTTGTGTTTCCAAAGACATTTGATGATGTCATTAGGGTGAGGTCATTAGAGTGATGTCATTAGGGTGATTAAGGATGAATAAAATCAGATTTTTTAGGTGAAAAATCTGATTTTCTACCTCTTTGAAACCCTAGTTCACCTCCCTCATTTCTCTATAAATACCCTCCTTTTTCCACTTCAAAACCAAGTTGAAAAAAACATCATTCAACTTCACTCTCATCTTCTCTATTACTCTTCTCCTCCTTAATCTTTCCATCTAAGCAAAAGTCTTGATAAGTAAGTAAAAGAAGTTCATCAAAAGAAAAAAACACAAAAAGTATTTAAGTTAGTAATTAAGTGGATTTAGAAACTCGCTTAGAAATTAAGAAAATCACAAAAAAAAGGTAGAAAAATTTGCGAAAAGGAAGTGCATCATTGAGCTAGCAAGGTAAAGTTGAAGCTTTTGTTATTTTTTGATTATCTTCTTAATCATCTACTAACTTTTTCCTTGTTTTCTTCTTATCATTTTTTTTAATCTTTGGAGTGATTTGGGTATGTGGAAGTCCTAATAGGTTCCCAACCTTAAATCACCCCACCTAGAATAGTCACCTCTAATGGGGTGACTCTTAGGAAACAATGTGATTATGTGATTTTTCTTAATCAAGTTGTTATTTATCACCAAAAATGTTTTCATAAAAAAATTCAAGATAAGTTGTGCATAAACATCTCCATAAAAAGAAAATGTGATGCTGTAATTATAATCATTTTTAATTTCGCACTTCATTTCATTTTTTCGTCTGTAAAATCAGAATATTTTGTAGGATTTAATATTTTTCCTATGAATTGCAAGAAGTTTTCAGCAACTGGGCTTTGTAATTTCTACAAAACGAATTTTGTGTAAATAATTAAAAATCATACAACTTTGTTGTGCAAAACTGATTTTGTCCAGTACCACCTAAGCTTGTTCTATCAATAAAGTTTAAAATAAAATCATTTACATAAAATTAAAAACATCAAGTTTGAAGAAAACATCAGTAGCATTTCAAAAATATAAAAATCATATTCATATGAATTTTATACAATTTTACATCATTTTTACAAAACCGTTCATGTAAATCACTAAATTCCAGAAAATTGATTTTCCTTTCAGTTAAGGAAATAAATAAAAAGGGTCTTATAATTTTCAGTATAGTTCTTCAAAGTGTCGATAATGTTCATACCAAAATTCACTTCAAAATAAGTTCAATAAGTTGGATCTCAAAGAACAACTTCAATAAAGGTCTTGTTTTGACCAGTTTTGACATAAAAGTCACCATAATTTGAGTTCTCACTAAAAACTTGTGGAATTTTTACACAACATAAAAAACTCACTGATCTATCCATAGATGTATCAAATTCTCAATTTAATGCTTTATACAGAAAGTTATCTAAATTAAACAAATATAATTTGGGTTGTAAAATATTTGGACCAGTCAACATTATAGTCCAAATAAGATGGTCAAATGGCAAAGGTAAAAAAAAGACTTCCAAGTCATAAACGGGCCAAGCCCATAAATTACCAAGTCAATGAAGGGATCTCCATTCCCTATATATAGACCTCACCTCCTTCAGTTGAGGGGACCAGAAAATCATTATTCTCAAGAGCTCATAAAAAATTCTCTTGGAATTTTCTCTACAAATAGTCAACAAGCACATCAAATCCGTGCCGACTGTTCAGATACAATCAAACAAATTCCATTGAGATTCAAGCTTTTGTCAGCCCTCATTCGAATACACCCAAACAAAACTTAAACTCAGGTTGACGTTGACAAAACGTCACTCTACACTCAACTCCACGTCGACATCAACACGTGTCACTCTCAAGCTACGAAACAGAATCAGAGGACTTAGTTTATTTTTATTATAAACTGTTAACAGAGATTGTACTTAATACATCTATTGAAATAAAAATTCTTTGTTACTTTGTTTCTTGTCTTATATATTTTGACTCGAAATTTGTATATACAATGTCATGTAGCACAATCGACTCTCCAATCATACCACAAATCATCTCCCCCAAGCTGGACTTAACCAAACTTTTCAGACCTCACTATAGTTATGTGCACTCAAATCTATCATGTGTTTAAGGGGTAGACGATGACACTCAACTTAAATCAAGTCAACTCGTATGAGGCATATACTCTTTAACTTTGACTTTTTGACTCACTTAATACTCAACAATACAATACATAATGATCAAGAGGACTTTTAAGGGTTGTAATGAGGCCGAGGTTCAAGGTATGGAAAATAATTTGGGAATTGTGGTGGAGAAACCAAGAAGGGGGGGTATCATATAACTGAAAACGTGACCAAGAAGGGTCACAACTCCACGCAACAACCAACAATCGCCAAATACAACCAACACTTTTTCATTCAAGAAATTCAATAATAACTCTTTTCATTTCATTTTATTCTCATCTATTTTTTTCACTTCTTTTTCATTTCATTTTCACTTTTTTTCATTTTGGTTTTTATTTTCAAACTTTCAACTCAATTTCCAATCTCACTAAACATACTTTCCATCCATCTAAACCACAAATAGAGCACTTCAATTCAATACAAACCGAACCAAAACTAATACTCGCTCCCCCCCAAGCTAGGCTTAGGACAAGAATCAAATGAGGCCAATGGCTTGTAATGTAGGTATAGATCAAAGACAGTCAAAAAGGCTCAGCAGAGCTAGAGGAAGGATAATATGAACACAAGAATACTCTGAACTAAGATCATAAAATTAAATGCCTCAATCATGTCAAAATGTATGCACTATCAAATATAAAGGAGTGTCAAGTCAAAATCAAGATCAATGCCACAACCGAGGAACTAATCACACATGAAGTAATAGGACTGACACAAATACATCAGTTTATCAGGCACAAAAGCTCACTTAGGTTAAGTGTCTGCACAGTAAAGTCAAATCGAGCCAGAGAGAGATCAATCAATCTTACCACAAACAATCAATTGCAAAACAATCATGCTATGAAGAATCATGAACAAGATGAATTATGCTTAGGAATTGTAGTAAAATATCAGCAAGGTTCTCAATAAGTGCTAGCAATAGTCCCATGTATAGATGCATCTAAAATTAGATGAAGTCTAATATGATATGAAATATGCTAATGCAACTAAGAAAGCAGTACAATTTTTTTTGGTTGCACGTAAACTCCCACTCCTAGTGAGTGGTACAAACCGTGCAACATCCAATGAAAGCAATAAAGAAATACTCTAAATGCAACTAACATGCGCTAAGTAATGATGACAAACATCCTCCCCCAAGCTGAATGACACATTGTCCTCAATGTGAACAAAGAGGAATTAAATAAGGGAGAAATACAACTTACAAAACGGGTAGGTAATCAAAGGGAGTGTCAAAAGGCATCGACACCTCCACCACAATCGATAGTTGTAATGAGGCAGTGAACTTAGCCAAAAAAAACTTGGCTATGCTTGTACCTAGCAAAAGACTTCATCACACATTAGCAAAGTTAGCCAAACCAAAAAAAATGAAAAAAGTCGGGTTGCCTCCCGATAAGCGCTGATTTTTAAGTTACACACGACCCTACTCAAGTCATCATTAATCGGAAGAATCCAACGCCTTGAGTAACTTGTCAAATGCCCCTGCAAACATGTCATTCGACACTATATATGGCTTGAAAACAAGCACATGACTATTAAAAAATAGGGCATAAGATGAATTAGAAGAGTTAATAAAATCAAAAGAAAAAGAACTAGAAGAAGAAGAAAAATCAAAAGAAAAGGAAAAACTAGAATATTTACAGCTTCCCTCTAATTGTGACTTAGGCAATTCAAACCTTTCAAACTGAGCATCAAGGTTGACTTGGCCTAATGTATCATGCAATGGAGATTTCCGTAGAAAGTACGGAGGGTTTAACATAGGTCATGACGGGCAAAGATCAAGCCTCTATAAAGAAAGGACATATGGAAAAGGTGGGGTAGGCTCAACAATAATCCTTTTACCTATAATTTCACCCTCACTAATGAGTTTTGGTAATCATGCGCCAATTCATTTAATTCTTCATTTTGTTTAACAATATACTCTTGCATCATATTATAAAGTTCCTGGCGCTCAGATAACTTGGGTTGAGAATAATCATTGACTTCAGGTTGGTAACAAGGGGTAAAATTAGACACATAAGACTCATGAGGGTAATGAGAATATTCGTAGGAATTCATGCAGAATTTTTGTGAATTTTCATAATCATATGATACATCAAACACATAATCATTCGCATTATAATACCCTGAATAATCATACTGCCCTTGATAAGTAGAATGAACTTCCCCAAGCTAATTATAATTACACCACTCCATGACAACACACTAAAAGAGAGAAAAAAAAAGTATGTAAAAAAATTATATACAGTTCAGTTTAACCAAGAACAAAAGCCAAAAAAATATAGTCGTCTCCCCGGCAACGACGCCAAAATTTGATAGGTTGTCGTACACCGGTCAAAGATAAATCCTAGCAAACCTTCTAACAATATAGTAGGGTAAGTAGGGTCGAATCCACAGGGAGATGGTTATTTTAATTCAGCTTTCAAGTTTGGAAAAACTAAACAAAGTCACGGATTTGGAATTGAAGGAATTAAACTAATAATAACAAGATTATGGTCTAATCAATAAATTAAAAGTCTAGGGCATACGTTCGGTCCACCATGCTTATACCAATCAAAGAATACAATTAATTCAATAACAAATATACTAGAGGGTGAGTAATTAAAGGAATGATTAATCCTTCGATCGGGTATTAACACTTCCAATTCAACCTATGCAGTACGATCGCTAACATATTCAGAATTGCCAATTGTAATGAAGCCTCTAAGAATATGATCTTTCAATTCTAATTCCTATTAGCAAATTAATTAACTCTTGATATTGGCCAATTACAAGAATCAAACTATTAAAACTTATCAATTGGAATTACTCACAACTCTAAATCATAAATCAATCAACTTCAAAGTATAAACATCATGGTATAAACATGGCTTCCCTCACTTTGCCCTAGAAAAGAGACTACTCACTCATAATTGAAATAACTATAGCAAAATCAATAATTAACCTAAAATTCATGATTGAGAAATAATGAAAACAATAATAACAAACAACAATAATAAAGAGAAAGACAATAGCAAATATTAATGAAGAAGAAAACAATGGAAAAATACCTCTAGAACTTGAATTAATGGAAGAGAAGCAAAAACTAGGGTTCTAAGGAAAGAGATGAAGAGGGAAGCTGAGTTCTCTAGGAATAATAAGCATGAGAGTGAAAATAAAAATAATCCCCCTATACTATAATATGGTTTACTCTATCAGTACCTTATCACATCATTATTTGGAAGAATATGGTTTACTATACTATAATACTGTTACTCTAGTCTAATTTTTACTCTAAGCAAAATGTATCCAATAAGAACTTTCTTAGTCTTCCGCCGTTGAAGCATGTGTCGGGCGTTAAGTGTCCGTCGCTGCTCTGGTTCTCCAAACTCGAGTCAAGAGCAAGAGTGCGACTAGAGGTCCTTGCCGACAAGCATCTTCGAGCCACTGTTTTTGTTTGGTCAAAAGTAAAAGCTACGGTTTACGGTTGAGCATCACAGAAACATTTCCTTCAGGATCTATGTAGTACCTTGTGTCCTTGTTACATCATTATTTGGAAGAATATGGTTTACTATACTATAATACTATTACACCAGTCTAACTTTTACTCTAAGCTAACTATATCTAATTACCAAAACTGCATGTCTTCCGCTCATTTCTGAACTGTTGTTAGCTGGTCAACAATTTTATGTGTTTTAAGGGTTCATCAGTGCATCAAATGGGTACCGCGAGTTCTGCAATCATAATATAACGTTAAGAAAATTGATTGAATATCCGAATTAAAAAATCTAAGTAATAAACATGTTATAATGTTATACCTGAAGACTGATGTATGTTTGTCCATCTTCTGACCTTAAGTTAAACGTTCTTTTTTTGGCCTGAAATAGATTTTTAAAAGCTATTGAATGTCACAAAAAAACTAACATGCCTAATCTAAGTAGTTTTAGGTCACAATATACCGACCTTGACGGGGTTTATTGTCACTTTCACTCCAACCTCTTTCAAGCTTTTTATTATCTCCATGGCTTTCTTTTCTATTTCCCCGTATTCAAGTACTAGATACAAAAAAAAAAAAAAAAAAACCAAACCTTAGTCATAAAATGCAGGCATAACATTTTATGTCAAGAAACAAAACATCTTCCATAATAGTATAGTTGTATAACATCCCGATATCTGTTCAAAAGTTAAGATAGAAACTAATCCTTAGCAAGGTGAAAACCAAATATTTTTAGGGAAAGAAAGCTATATGCATCTTTAAGCTTGAGAGACTTAAATCAAAACAGCTTTGAGTCGAATCTCGTCATATTTGGACAAGCATGTTCAAATGACAAAAAAACGCCCAAATGATGCAACCTAGCTAGGGAGAAGTTTTCACCAAAACAAAGATATGGTTGAATCCAAATATGCAAGGACAGAATCATATAAATCTCGTGGCCTAGAACACTAGTTCATTTCGACAAGCAGTGAAGTTCATACTTCATAATACATCTCGTGGCCTACAACACTAGTTCATTTTGACAAGCAAAGAAGTTCATACTTCATAATACGTCCGTGGCCTACAACACTAGTTCATTTTGACAAGCAAAGAAGTTCATACTTCATAATACATCCGTGGCCTACAACACTAGTTCATTTGCACATCATCTCAACAAGAAACAACAACGAACCGAGTAATATCAAACCCTAATTCTAAATCCATTCTCTCGCAACAATATGTACTTCAGTTAATCCCTAATTATAGTACTATCATCAAACTCAAATCAAACTAACAGCAGATGAAATCAATCACTCAAATAAGTAACATATATGCAAGAAACTCTAGATTTATCATTCAAATGCTTGCAAATATAACAAAATTTACCCACTAAGAGAAAACATTATACAGTCGACAACATTATACTTCAGTTATTCATTTCACTGTGTATCAAATCATTACAGTAATCAGTGTAAAAATGTATCCCGATTCAGGCGAATCCACAATTGCTTGCTTACTACTAAGTACTAACAATCAAAATCATAGCAATAATAATTGCTCCTCAACATACACTACACTACACTACACTATAGTAATCCTCCTAGCTAAACAACTTACATCTTTCCCTAACATCTAACCAACAAAAACAGAACACAAAAGATGATCAAAATCCAATTTAAATCCAGCTAAAAGTCAGATTACTATGAAATTAGGTATCAATCTCAGTAAAAGGAGGATAAGTTTGTCTTACAGTAAAGTAGAAACCATCAAAGAATCAGCAAGAAACCTTTATTCCCAGAAACTCAAGATTCAAGAATATCCACTAAAATCAAGCTTGTACTTGCTAATAAGATTAGAGTACAAAACCCCCCGTTGCATCATTGAAGAACTATTATTACTCCCTTGAGTTTTCTCCCTATCAAACAACTCATAGATATAAACCTCAGAGACTCCATCTTTCCTCAAATGTGTACCACCCCAAATTTCAAGTGATCACCCAACCCTCTCAAATACATTTTTGAGTAAAAACCTCCCCCAAGACCCAGAAAACAACAAAGGAAAAGATACAACAAATGAAATTTATAATTCACAAATTGACAAAAAAAAATGCAATAATTTATAATTTGACGATCACTTTTTTCGTGACAACGGCCTTGGCGGGCTTCTTGGAAGTTGGAACCACTTGAAGAAGCTTCGGAAGCAGTATTTCTTGAAGCTTTTGATGTCACCATATTGACTGAAATCTCCGAACTGAAGCAATACCGTTTTGTTATTCTACTGGAGAAATTGACAAATTTTAAGAACTAAAATGGGTGGACGAACTACGAAGAATGTTTATTTCTGCCTTAAAATTCTGGGTTCTTCTCTATATTTAGAAGTATTTTTTTTCCCGCCTTTATAACGGTGGGTGTTATTATTATTATTATTATTATTATTATTATTATTATTATTATTATTATTATTATTATTATTATTATTATTATTATTATTATTATTATTATTATTATTATTATTATTATTATTATTATTATTATTATTATTATTATTATTATTATTATTATTATTATTATTATTTACTGTTATATAGTTGTTGTTAACTTGTTATTGAACAATCCCTTTCTTTTTGTTTTTTAGTCTAAAATTGTCAAGAATCTAAAAAAACAAAATAAAACACGAGCAAGGCCCGCAGGAGGCACGAGCCTGCCTTGCAAGCCCATGGACAATATCTGAATATTCAGGCCCGGCACGCTTTGACGCCCACGAGCTCGGGCTAAACCTGACTCGCCAATACCCCAAGCCCGCGGGTCGTGCCCGTGAACAGACCCGACCCAACCCATGCCCAGGTCTACTTGTTATCATCATCGGACCCACAAACTTATATATCGATTATAATTCTTGTAATAATTGAGTCATTTATATAAACTCTCGAGGCGGAAGAAGTTGACGCAGTTGAGGAGAGGCAAGTGAAGGAGGTGATGCAGAGGAGAGAGGCGTCGACTATGAGGATGGAGATTTGGGGACAGAGGCGGATCTACATTTTTCAATTTGGAAAGGAAACATGATATCATAGACCATAGTAACCTATATCACACTATCTTATTATTCATCTACCTTTATTATTTATAGTATCTGGGTGTACCATATTTATGGTAGACTCAAGAATATATTTTGGTCATTGCTTATTTGGAGTTCTCTAAATGAGCAAAATTCTACTCATTTCTAATTGTTTTTGCTTATTTCGCCCGAAGGAGCAAACTTTCCCAAATGAGAAGTGTTTTTTTTTTCATTTTAAAATTGCAATATTGATTTCGAATATGAAATAAGTCCATCATTATAGACACAAAATCATGTCTCCCCATGTAGTACCCAGATGACTAATACCCTACTCTAATTGGTCCGAATCGAAGAAAGAATAAAGAACGAATCTGAATAAAATATTTTAATCCCAAACCATATTTCTAACCCATTTTCTAAGCCCACTTTCTAAATTCGTTTTAAAAATAGTTTTATAAAGAAACTTGATTTCTAAAACCCCTTTTCTAGCCCATTATAACAAATAGTGTTAATTAATTAAAATTAATTAGTTCTATTAATTATCTAAATTATTTTCAGAATAATCTTTTTATAAAATTCTTCTTTATATATATATAAAGTTTTGTAAAAACATCATACTAAAGGTGTACCATAGTTGCAAATAAGGTCAATCAAATTAACTTCATAGTTGCAAATAAGTAATTAACTTCATACTTTTTACAAAATAAGTGATTAGAATTGAGTAAAATTTTCCTCATTTGGAGAATTTATTAAAGAATTATCCTTAGGTGTACCATGATGCATGTAACAAAGGTGTACCATGCATGTACTCGTCAATAACTACCTTATAATTCATCTACCATTATTATTGCTACCTTTATTAATAAAACACTGGGGTTAGAGTTGGACATGAAATAATAGAAATAAATAGATGATTGTTTTTAGAAGAATTCTTTCAAGAAATTGAAAAATAGGGAAAGTAAAAATCATTGTAATGATTTTTGTTAAAAGAAAGAATAAGCCACGTCGTCAAATCAAAAGCATATATGAGTTGTATTCCTCTAGTTGTAATAAGCTAAGGATGTTATAAGCTTCTAGCAATTCTGTTAGTTAGTTGTAACTAACTACACTATAAATACTTGGTTGTAATAATTCTCTCATAACTTTCTGGATTTTAATACAACCTTAGAGAGATAGATTTCTCTCTCTTTGATTCTCATGGTATTAGAGCAGGTTCATTTAATTGACTTGTGAATTATTGATCCAGTTAATCTGAAATTATAATCTTTCATTCTTAGTTCCTTTCTTCTTCAATTCTCAAAAAGCCTCACGAAAATTTTCTGTCATTCTAAATTGTTCTTGCAATTTTGCAATTAGAACCTCGAAGTTTTTTTGCTGAAAATTTTCTTTGATTTTCGAATTCTGATCAAATTATGAACAAATTAGTTGTAATTAGCTTGAATTCAACTAATTTTGTTAGATGGGAGAGAAATACTAAGCGTGCGTTGATTGTGAAAAATAAGCTAGGTTTTCTTGATGGTTCAATTGCAAAACCTGATTCGAAGGATAAGGATTTTAATCGTTGGCTGATATACGATTTTTTGGTGACTTGTTGGATAGTTAATTATATGGAATCAGAAATTGGTGAGAATTTCACATTTGTAGAATGTTCTACTCAGTTGTGGACTGAGGTTTGTGAAAGATATATGTATAGTCTAATGGACCACATATTTATCATATGAAGAAGGATTTGGAGAAATTAAAGCAGGAAAATCTGTCAATTGTGGCGTATTTTGGAAAGATGAAAAGACTTTGGGATGAATTGCAGAATTCGAGTAACTTTCCAGATTGTAGTTGTGAAGTTTTATCTAAGTGTACTTGTAATTAATTGAAGAAAATTGCTGATTTCCAAGTTGAAGAAAAACTTATGGAGTTTTTACTAGGTCTTAATGATGGATATGACAATGTTATCACCAACATTTTGTCAATGGATCTTTTACCATCAATTAATCTACCTTATTCTTTAGCTCAACAAATTCAAAAACAAAAACATTTGACAAACTAGCAAGCTAAGCCTGCTTTTGTTGAATGTAGTTGTTGTTACTTCCTTTTATTTAAAGCTTCATGAAAACTGGACCCCTTATGTTTATGGGCCCTGGGCGGTTGCCCCTCAAAACAACCCTCAGGGTCGGGCCTGAGTTCAATACAAGTGGTTAAACAATTTACAGGTTTACACTAGATAATTTGATGTACTGATGTAAAAGATCTATGAAACAATAAGATTATATAGACCCTATTCTAATCAACTTATTTTCAGTTCTTATAATTAAAGTTTAATAAGTTTAGATAAGTTTGGTGCAGTAAAAATAAGGTTTTATACACTTATAAAATAAGGTTTAATAAGTTTAAATAAGGTTTAATAAAGATTAATAAGTTCACTACTCTTATTGATACACTAATATTCAAAATCCCTGTTAAACCTTTTATCAGCAGCCTTATTAATGCAATATGCGTAATCAAACTAGCAATAATTTAGAAATTTTATTTTTATCTTTGTTCAGTTAGCGATTTTGATATATGCATGCAGTCATAAGGACTAATATGTACTTCCCCCGTTTTAGAAATAGTTGCACCATTTCATGTTTTCACGCTTGCCAATGCATGATTTCAAACATTAATATATTTAATTATCAATAAGTATAAATTATAAAAAGTTGATATTAAAAAAATACTACCTCCGTATTTTTTTAGTTGCACCATTTGCCTTTTTGGCACTATTTATCAACCAACTTTGTTAAGTTATCTCGCACCATTATATAAGAAAAAAAAACATAGTCAAGTGGGGTCTTGTTAGATTAGTCTCAATGCAAGGATTTCAAATATCAAGTTTTTATAATTTTTACTTACACCCAATAAGAGATATTAACGTTCAAAGAAGCGTCTCGGTAAATGTGAAAAATCAAATGGTGCAACTAAAAAAATACAGAGGTAGTATATATTAAGACGAATCTAACAAGATATCCTTTGACTATGTTTCTCCTAAAATATAAATCGCGAAAGACAATCAAAGTATAAGTTATGAATAGTAAACACTATACAAATGGTGCAACTATTTCTAAACGGGGGAAGTATATATTTATATCACATTAGTTAGTCATTGCTAATTGTTATTAGTGTTGTTAATTTTTATTCGTCATTGATTAATAATTCCACTTTTATGTTCTTGTATGCAAAAGTAAGAATTAACTATCACTTATATTTTTAAAATCATTTGAATACATTAGAATGGGATGAAAAAGGTAAGCTATTCATTGCTTGTAAGGATAGTTAAGTCAAGCGTACAAATTACTTCTTCCCTTTTTTAATAAGTGACACAGAGAGAAAGTGGGGGAATACCAAAGAGCTTAGAGAGAGAAAGTTGGGACCACTTATATAACCAATTAAATTTGAGTATCGGATAAATTCAGTAGGTGAAACAATTAAATAATGGCAAAGATGTAATAAATGAGAAATATTTTTTTTACTATTTTGAGCTATGTGTCACTTATTATGACATGTCCCTAAAGGAAAACGTGTCACTTATCAAAAATTGGAGGAAGTATTAATTACATAAACTAATGGGGATGTGCAACTGAGAGCGTAGAAAGATCTCCAAATCTCGAATACTAATCATTGAATAATTATAAAAAATACAACTCCATTTAAAATATCATTTTCATGTAGTAGTACTACCACATTATACATGAGAGTAGTACTAGGATGGGTGACCTCCTGGGAAGTCCTCGTGTTGCACCCCTTTTTATGGATCAAAAAAAAAACATTTTACATTAAATAAAGGATTATTTAACTACAATAATACAAATTTTATCTGCTTCTCCCGTAGTAATACAAAATTTCGATTATTATTTAATATTTCAAACTTTATACCAAAATTCCTCAAGTAGGTAAATTTGACTTGCAACCTGTAAAATATGTAAAAAGAAATTTCTAAACTAAAATTACAAAATCACCCCCACCCACCTACCCCACCCACCTACCCCACCCTTACCACCTAAACCACCCCCTTCAATCTTTCCTCCCTCACTAGTCACCACCGGTACCCCCACCCCCTTGATGTTGCCTCCCACGGATCCTCACCACCAATAATCCCACCCCATTTCCTCTTTCTCTCTCCTTCCCCTTCCCCTTCCCCAACAACCCCGCCCCACCCCATCCCTCGCCAAACGAAACCACCATCACACCCCCTTCCCCACCACGAAATCACCAAGAAAAGAGCAGCCCTCATCAATGGCGGACAACGAAGCTACACTCTCGAATAACAATTCCGTCGAGTTAGACCACAGTGAGCATCCGTCACTGACGTCGACGAGCTCAATCCCGAAGATCCTTGAGGAGAGAGAAAATCATCACCGATAAAAAACGGAGGCGAAAATCGTCGACCTCGAGGTGTCACTTTGGTGACTTCAGGGTGGGAGATGAGGGGTTTGGGGGAGGCCGGGAGGGTGGTCGTTTCATTCGTGGGAGGCGGGGAGGGTGGTCGTTTTAGAGAGTTTGGGGAGGGCAGTTTCGTGGGTTAGGGAGGTGATGGGGGCAAGAGGAAGAGATAAACGGTTGAGGAAGGGGCCAATGAAGGGCAGGGGCCAAGGGTGGGGAAGGGAGAAGGAGAGTGGAGGGGAAGCAAGAGGGGAGGAAAAAAAGAAAGAATGTTTCTTTTTTTGGTTTCTAAAATTTGAATAAAAATTAGAAAAAACCAATCAATGACATAGCGACACGTGTCCTAGTCAATGTCATGTCAGCTTGTTCACCTCCTACAACAAGTTAACAACCGGTAATAACCTAATGGGGGAAATTTTTAACAAAGTTTGATGTATTAAATAATTATCAAAAGTTTGTATTATTGATGGCGAAGCGGCCAAAGTTTGTATTATTGTAGTTAATAATCCTTAAATAAATAATTAAATATGAATCCAAGTAAATACCCTCTGACGGACCATTATCTCCAAATATAAAAAAAAATAGGAATAATTTATTGTATAATGCAAACTTTCACCGATTAATTTTTAATAAACCAACCTTTCAATTATTCCTGAATAATGCAACCTTTATAGCCTATTTACTTCTAGTGAGTCAAAATGACTTAAAATCGTCTAAAACATTAACTTTTTACTATAGAAATAGGGGCATGCATGCAAGGGAAGGGAAAAATGGACGAGTTAGGAAATGTGGCTTATCAAACCAACTTATTATCAACACGTCAAAGCCCATTAAAAGTAAATACCCAAAAAGTTAAATTATTCAAGAATAATTGAAAAATGACTTATTAAAAATTATTCGGTAAAAAGTTGTATTATTGGAATCAATTATCTTTATAAATATCTAAAAGAGAATCCTTGAGGCCACTTGGCATGATGCTAGGCGTTTCTTGCCCATGTGGCATGTTCTACTGTTTAGATTAATTAGAAGCCCATTTAGATTGTCCACGTGGCAAGTCAATTAACCCTTAAGCCCAACCGGTCAACTAGACGTACAATGCATATAAACACGCATAGAATTGATTTGCGAGATTGATATAATTTAGGAAATTTATATAATCCACAATCAATCTAGCGTTTCCTCTTAAAAAAATTTGGCCAATTAGAATTATTACTTGCCAACAATCACGCTTTGTAATTGATACGTAATTGGTGTAATTAAGGAAACAAATATATTCCATCCCAAATATACCATTTAGTCAGGCTAATGTTAAGGAAATCGTTATTATTATTGTGATTAAATAAATTTAAAAAACACCTTAATTATACATGCCCATTATGAGTATAAATACGATAGGTAAATTGCCCCTTGGATGAGGAATTTAGTGTTTTGAGAGTGAAAGAATTTAGAAGAGAGCAAATATGGCGGCTTTAGGTAGTCCTTCTCATACCATAAAACAATTTTTTTCTAGCTTATTCGTGTATATCTTCGAAATTACATTAAAAAACCAAAAAAGAACACAAAGTAAACAACCACATATGTGATGCTTCCATACTTGAAGATGAAAGTAATCAAGTTGTTTTGGAAGCACAATCGGCATCAATTGAAGATTCATCTCTCAAATTGGAAGCACAAACGTGTGAACAAGGGTGGCACCCAAAATTGGAACATTCTAATTTTCTAGATGTGGATGCAATGGTTTTAACCTTGTTTTGTTCGGGTCGTCTCTCATGCCATAAAGTATCAAGTGAGTTCACGCAAGACATATGTTTGGATTCGCCTATATGGGATACTATCGAAGACGTTTGTTCATCAAAAGGTGGCTTTAGGACGTACTTGGATTGTGATAATATGATGGTGTACTACCTACATTGTACTCCTCCAAGGGTTCATAAAGTATGCCACGAGTGTTTCGATGAACTCAACTTGGTCGACTGAAATCTTCTTCATTTTAGAAATAGAGTTTTGTTGGATTATATAGCAAGAAATGATTAAGAAATTTATGTTATGTTGTCGTTCAATTTGTTTAAAAGCAAGTTATTAATAATGAGCATTGTATTTTACTTATTTTCAATACAAAATATATGTCAATTTGTCTTCATTTTTTACGGTATTATTATTAATTATATAGATTATATTTTGTTCTACCTTCTAAAATAAAAATCGTAAAATCATGTTACTAAATAATATTATATAAATACTACATGCATTGTTATAGATATTTTCTTCTATCTTTTTTAATATATTTTCCATAGTTTCGACATGACAATATTTTCTTCCTTCTTATACCTTTTTTTATATCTTTTTTAATATATCCGTACATTATCATCGTATTTATGCCATACCAGTTTCCATCTATTGATTTCACCCTTTTACTTTACTCTATCACATGTAAATAAATTGTCATGGCAGTTTCTATGTAGGTATTTACCTCTTAGTTCACTCTTTTCAATGAAAATAAATTATCATTAATTATCTACCTATCATGTTTTACTTCACGTAACAAGGAATGGTTATTTTGATTTCACCCTTTTACTTTACTCTATCACATGTAAATAAATTGTCATGGCAGATTCTATGTAGGTATTTACCTCTTAGTTCACCCTTTTCAATGAATTTAAATTGCCATCAATTATCTACCTATCATGTTTTACTTCACCTATCATGTTTTACTTCACATATGAAAATATAACCTATCTAATTGGATACATTTTTTGTTTTTTCTGTGATTTTAACAATAATATATCAAAAAAATTATATTTATTGCCTGCACTTAATTTTTTTTATTTAAAAAGATTAAGATGTAATGCTTTTTAAATAAATATGGTAATACTTTAAATGAGAAAAATATATGCAACACAAATGGTCCCCTTAAAAAGAAAATGCAACACATATGGTAACACTGTATATGGTTAAGCGAATCCACACTAATTAGGATCTCCTTTAATTTAGGGAGGGTCTATTGATATGGATCTCCTTGACATGAATCCTTTTTTGTATAGATTCTTTTTAGGCATAAAATTTGAGCAAAAAGATGTCGTTTTTTTGAATATAAATTTCGAAAAACTTTAAATCTATACATATAGACGCTAAATATGGTAACCTGGATATCTATGTAAATGAACCCACGGTAATTACGATTTACTTTAAATTAGGGAGATGCTATTATGGAGGTTCAATTATATTGTTGATTGTGATATTTTTGTAAAGAAGTATTTTGGCATAAAATAGGTTAATTTGATACGAAGTATCTATACAAATATACGTGAAGCTATGATGGGTTTTATAATAATGTTGTGATCATTTACTTAACTGTACTAGATAACGATTATAAATATAGACCAATACCAAGATGTATCTCACCTCAACTGGAAAACCCTAACTATTCCAAAATCCTAATTCCTAAAGCCGTTGATCGTGTAAAACGTATCTCATTAAAAATTAATTTCATCTTCCTCTCAAAAGATTACTCCCACACTTACATTCAAAAAAAAAAGTGGCCTCCAAAAATTAAACATTTGAACTTTCTTGATGTTGAAGAAATGGTTTTAACCCTAATTTTCTAAGCTTAAACTCCCAAAGTTAAAAAATCCCCTCAATTCTCAAAACTTAACAATCCTCTCAATGGATCCTAAAATTGCTAAACATGTGAAAGATGTTAATGAGGCTATGATGGAATTATTTGAGGCATGGTCCACAATTGATGAGCAGATTTCAAAATCTCTTAATGCATTAGATAAATTAGAAAAACAAGAAGATAAGGAAACCATGGATTATATTGGTATGATTATCTCATTCCGTAATCACATTGAACTTGCTACAAAAGAATCTAAAAGTACAGTTGATTATTTGGATTCTCTAATGAATCAGTGATTTTTGAAGAGTTGTTGGAGAAAATTGTCAATCGAGAAATGGGATGCTCTAATGAAGAAATAGTTACTTTCTTTTTCTTATGTATTGTCTTTAATTTCCAGTTTAATTATGTATTATCTTTCTCTATTAAATTTTTCAGGGCCATGAATTTAGTATTTTATTGTATGATGTAATAGAGATTATGGTTTAGTAATGAAACCTTCTTTCGGATCTATCTAAAAAATCATGACTTATTTTATATTGTGGTCTTTGGTACGTTATGTGATTCAAATATGAGAATAATTAGTTTGATACTTTGCTTCTTTTTAAAGATTTCGAGTTTTGTACCTTATTCCACATTGATTCCATTATCAACCACATACATTAATACAAAAATCGAGATGCAAATAAATTGTGAATCACAAACAAAATGGTCCAATGAATATTCATGGATTTATTCCCAAAATAATTCCTTCACAATCATATTGTGATTTGCGTTTTCTTTGGCTTATATATTTCAACATTGAATTGGTTCATATTATGATGATTATTTTGTCTTAAGCTGTCACAAGTTAATTAAAGTTTTTAGAAATGCATCCTCCTACCAATAAGGTGCGAAAACAGGGATTTCACAATGCTAAATTCTTTGAAGGGGAAACTTGATGTTGATATTATGGAGATAGGTATAAGTATATTGTATTTTTCCCCTTTAATATGTCTATAATCTTACGTTTTTTTTTATTTCTATAGATGCATTTTATCATTTTTCACGTTATTGAAGTTTTAATTTTACTATTATAATAACTATGAATTTAGACACATGTTTGACTTTCGAATTTATCAAAAATCAAAATATTACCGGTTCATGGAGTACTCATCTATATGGGATGTGTTGAAGCAAACATAGATCGACAATTCAACAAACAAGATATCATAATAATTGACAAGAGGTAGTTCTACATTGCTGCGATTTATATTTCATTTAACCATAATTTATTCATAATATTTAAGTTTAATCATATTGATTTGTTTACTCTACGAATATCAGTTACACTGCTATGAAACTATGCCTATTCGACAATTGTTTGACCGTGTACAACACTTCAGTTGTGATATTCTACAACAACCCATGGTTGTTTTAGCAAGAGTTGGAGTGGTTTTAAAAAATGACAATGGTGAGCATATAAATTCATTCATTTAAGTAACATAACTTTACAGTTTTTTTTCTTTAATGAATATAGATATTGTTTATTGTGTTTTTTATAGGGATTTATTTGCAATCACAAAAAAGCACAAAAATCATGATCAATCCTAGGACTAAGCTTGCAAGCAAGCTAAAGCGATGGTTAGCTATTAACTTTAGTTACTTATGCGTTTTACACAGTTTTCAATCTTGTGTGTAATTATGACTTCAATTAAATACATGTTTTATTGTTTATAAATTAGGTTTCGTACTGATCAATTTGTTCGACACAAGATGATATGGATAAATAGGACTTCTCTTCCACTCAATAGATTACTACGCATCTCAAATTCAATGCGTTTGTCCAATTCTGACTTTTACAACTACAACGGAGTAGGTCTTATCTCATACTTTCTTTACAGTTATTAGTCTTCATACCTTTTGATTTATATAACTATATATATGATTCACTATTTCATTGTAGGAATACAATTGTAGGGTTACTGGGAGAATAAAGGAGATTTATGTTAATACTTTGGATTGTCTATTGATACAAATCAAAATTAAGGATATAAGCGGGTCATTATGTGTTGAACTATCTTACAAGTAAATTTGTTTTATATTACAAATGTCTAATCCTGATCTACAAAGGAATCTTAAAGAGGTATTTATGTATTTGTTATAAACTTCTATATTACAACCAATTTGTAATTTAAGTTGAAGAGAAAAAGCGCATTAATAATTAATGTATTTGTGTAGGTAAATTTCACGGACAACCTACGTAAGAAACTTAGCGCCCGTATTGGAGATGCATATGTGTTCTTACTTGAAGCGGCAATGCTAGATTTGAAATCGAAAGTTCATGAAGTTGTTGATCTTACACACGTTTATTGGGCCGAAGAGTGTGCTTATCTATTCACTTGCAAGTTTCATACGTATGGCAAGGGAATGGATCCATTTGTTCACAAAACATAATTGTTATGACTTTCATGTTTGTGTATTTTTTTCCTTCTTATTTACATATTGTTTCAATAAAATTGTAAGTTCACTATTTTGTTATGCATTTTAAATTATAGAAAAATGTGCCTCTATGCTATATTATTTGCTATAATAATGTACAATTTATATGTTATAACATTTGATTCACCGGAACATCATAGTATATTTTTTTCATTCGAATAAATGATAAATATATGTGTTTGATATTTTGACCCTTTCCTTTTTTTAAAAATGTTAATACCAATATAAAATAAGCTAATCTATATAATATAAGAATAGGTATATATAAAAATAGGTAAACATTAGACTTATTTGACTATCCAATATTTTTTGAAATTTTAAGTGGGAAGTATGGTATAGTGAATTTACTAAATATTACTCTAATAATTACTATATTAAGTGGGAAGTATATATGTTAAATTTGTCACGTACGAAATTTTATAATATTACCATAAAATCATTACTTTTCGTTTTTTAAATATTGTTGCCAAAAGTGACGTCCTTCCATTTTCCTCTACGATACGTTTTTCATAGATATTATATATACCCTAGATATACATAAATATGTGTTAACAAGTTACTCGCCCACTTTCTTATAATTACGCCATTTAATTCTAATTCAGATACTCTCAAGCATGGAATTCTCAAACCCAAAAAAGCCTAACATTGTTCGCGCCCTTCCTTATGAGATAATCATTGAAATTCTTTCACGCGTGGGTGCTGCAAATGCTGAGGATTTACTTTCATGCAAATTGACGTAAGTTTTATAATTCTTTAAAAACAATTTCACACATGATGTATCATTTCAATGCATCTACAAAAAAAATTGTCATCTTATGATAATAATTTTTTCAGTTGCAAGGCTATTAATAATATGTCACATGATGAGAAGATTTATGAGAAAGTGTCTTTTGAATAATTGTACATGCATTCTTGGCGAGTTGATGAAAACGCAACAAAAATTTTTGATCTGTGCTTTCAATACAATAACCCCAGAGCACTTTTACGTTATGGCATGGTAAAGTTGGTCAAGTTAATTTTTTTTGAAAATGATGGCATATATATTAAATTATTTACATTATTAAAATAACTAACTATATTTGTTTTCATAGGTACAATATTTTACCTATGTCATGTTAGATGAAGGGATGAAAAACATCGAATTGGCAATGTATAAGGGCAATGTCTTGGCCACTTATTTATTGGGACTTTTGCTTATATGCAATGTGGATGAAGATCGTAAAAAGAAAGGTGTAACCTTATTACTAAATGTTTTTCACCGTCATGGAATAAAGAAAGTGGTTGAATTAAGACAAAATCTCCAAGAGATGATGGTTTCCCTTTAGTTAAATAACAAAATTATTGTTCAATCGGAACAAGTGGTCAAATGTGACAAGGGACACGTTCATGCAAATCACAACAATTGGGAAACATACGATTACTCCACATTGGGTGCCGGTGATCTTAATAGTTTATGTGATGCATACCTATGTAATCGCGAAGCAGTATTTTTCCTATCATTAGTGAAATATATTTTTTTTTAGACATGAAATAATAATGTTAAGTTTTTTATTTTATTATGTAATGGTAGTTTTTATTTCAGTTGGATTAAGGTTGTTTTCATAAGACTTTTATTTTCAATAAGATATGTTATTATTATTATATACTTTCCATAATTATACAAATATATAACTGTTATGAATATTATTTAATATGAGACTCAAACAACAAGGGACGCATATTTTAAGTTGTTAAACTTATGTTCACTTTTAAAACCTATCAAATTATAGCACGTAGATTTAATTAAACACTTATAATACATAGTTTGCCGCTAATTATGTTTATTAAGAATTTAACATTTCTGTTTAGTCCGCTTGTCCAACAAGTAAGCTGTAGATGGTGCTTTCTTGTCGAGCAAGTAAACTAGTATCCCTTAGATGTTCTTCTTTGGAGACTTGTGCAACAATGTCTGAATCAACCAAGTCCAAGCCTGAGCTTCGTTCCCGAACCTGCAAAAAGGGACCCACCCTGGAGGTTTGGGTGGTGGTTCCCCCTCCGAAGCTTAAGTCAGGTATCAGGAGTGGTAAGAGAAATGTAGAGATAGAGAGAGAAAGTGAGAGAATAGTTTTTCAGAGTAACTTTACACTGTTTGCCTTGAATTGTGTGTCTCCTGATTTTAGGGGTATTTATAGTGATAGCAAGTTGACAGCTATCCTTAATACCTGCCCTAGAATAGTGGCTTCTGATTGGGTGAGAAATCAAAACATGACACGTGGCAGATCATGACTAGTGGATATCTATTAACCAATCTCCTTCAGCCACCTTACATTGTTGGGCTCTGACTGCTGGGCCAGAATCTAGACCTTTTAACTCTCCTGAGGGTAGCCCAAAGATGCAAGGCATTTCTTCTCTTTAACTCAGGTGACACGTGTACGGCTCTGATAAGCCCAAGTGCCCCAAGAAGAGCTGTAGATGTTAGACTACAACATTTGCCCCTAAAAGGGCTTTTACTGTAGGTCCATCTGACGGTTAAGGCCCTTTTACCCTCAAGGTAGTTCAAATCCAGGTAAAGTGGTGCGCCTTCTTACGGGTTCTATCGGTCATATTCGACCGTTGTATGATTTTTCGGTCATTCGTGACCGGTTCTACAAGTTTCTTATTCCTCTATAAATACCCTTGGGCCAAGACATTGAATCATTTAGCACTTCGAACGAATTTTTCTAGAGAGAGAAACTCGAGAATTTTCAAGAGAGAGAGAGATAGATCGTCCAGCTTCAGCATCTTTCACCGAATCGCTCAGACGTTCTTAACAGGTATCGTTTCTTTGAACTCTTCACTCTTTATTCTTTATTTTTTCTTAGAAAATCAATAAATGGAATCATCTTCGTCAAATAATCTCAGCCAACCAAGAGCTTGTCTTGACCCTAGAACCGATACTTCTTCTTCGGCACATTCTAGAGTTGGGCCTCTTCTGGCCGAGTATTTATATTTTCATAGTTTTGGCCGAGAAAGTCGACGACCCGGCTTTACCTGCGGGGGTAATCCGGCGCGCGTCAGCAAACGGCCCGTCTAAGACGAAAAGCAATAATCCCGTCAAATAGCTCGGACATGGAGGAATCCACCGGACGGGTGCCCGAGGAGGCAAGAGAGGTCCAAAGTGCTCGGTCTTTGGACAGGCACCCTTTTCGACCATGAGGCGTAAGACTCCGAAATAAATCCCGAAACCGGTACTTCGGTAGGGCGCCGAAATGGTAGAGATCGGCGAAGGCAATAACGGTAGCAACTCCGGAAGCCGCCGAAGAATCGACGAGGTCTCTACTACTTCGTCGGAGATTAGAAGACGTTTAGGTCCCCTTTCGATCCAGGTTTCATTTTGGTCAACCGTAAGTGGTTAGAGAAACTCGGACCAGACCCTAATTACTTATCGTCATTCATGCCCATGCTTGGGCTTTTCTTTTGTTATTCCTAACAAGGACGCGACGATCTTGAGCGCTCCTAAGAACCATTTCGCTGTCTATAAACTAGCCTTAGACGCCTGGACCGAGGTTTCCCCTTCATGATTTCATAGAACAAGTGCTACAAAGACTACCACATCGGCCATAATCAGTGGCTCCCAACGCTGGCACAACGTCCCGACGTTTATCGCCGTCTGCGAGCTACGCGGCCTAGCCCTTTCTCTTCGAGGCCTTTACCCACATCCACTATGCGGCCAAGGTACCCGGGGCCGTGGACTCGAACATGGCTCAAGCATTCTGCAACCGTCCCGGCTTCCCGACGTCTTGGGGAAGCCTTCGAAAATGCATGAATGGAAAGCCGACTTCATCTTTTTTAACAGCGGCCAATGATTCGGCTACGAGAGCTATAGATTCCATAACCTGGGTCCGTCACGAATACGGGACGGAAGCGATCGGGCTGGAATTGGAGGACAATTTCGATGAAGAAGTTGTGGAGTACTTCGGACAAAAGAGTACTCCAGCCCGGCCGACGTTCTATTAAAGGGCCATCCAACTGGATACCTTTTAAGGAAATGTTTTACCAAGACGACTTCTTGGTTGTTTGCCGGCTTGAGGTTGGCCGATGATAAAGGTACATTTAAAATCATCCAACTAAAATTCTTCGTCTATAGTCCATTTGACGAACACATTTTTGTTTTTTGCGGACTCGGCCGGACAACGCCTCGAAGCATCTTGGACGGGGGAGATCGGCATGTCCCAATTTACCGCCAACCTTTGGAAGGAGTTTGCAAAGAGCAATCTTAGAAAGAGGCGAAACATTGGTAAGAAAATATTTTTTTTTTTTTTTTTTTTTTTTTTTTGCCGAGGATCATATGAGATCGTCCGAAATTGGCATCCAATTTTTGGACGAGGGTCACCCAAAGAAGGAGAGCGTCCGGACTTGGACGGTCACCTTCAGGCGCCATACTGTCCGAAATTGGCATCCAATTCTCGGACGAGGGTCACCCAAAGAAGGAGAGCGTCCGGACTTGGACGGTCACCTTCAGGGCGCCATACTGCGTCCCGAAATTGGCATCCAATTCTCGGACGAGGGTCACCCAAAGAAGGAGAGCGTCCGGACTTGGGCGGTCACCTTCTTGCGCGCCATACTCGTCCGAAATTGGCATCCAATTTTCGGACGAGAGTCGCCCAAAGAAGGAGAGCGTCCGGACTTGGGCTGTCTCCTTCTTCGCGCAATACTCGTCCGAAATTGGCATCCAATTTTCGGACGAGGGTTGCCCAAAGAAGGACAAATGGCCCGGACTTGGACGGTCACCTTCTTGGCGCCATACTCGTCCGAAAATTGGCATCCAAATTTCGGACGAGGGTCGCCCTTAAAAGGAGAGACGTCCCGTACTTGACGGTCACCTTCTTGGCACCATCCTCTTCCGAAGTTGGCATCCAATTTTTTCGGACGAGGGTCGCCCAAAGAGAGAGGACCACCAAAGTATGAGAACATCCAGACTCGGACGGGCACCTTCTTGGTGCCCTACTGCCCTGGAGTTGCACAATTTTTTGGACGAGGGCCACCAAAAGTATGTGAACGTCCGGACTTGGACCGGGCACCTTCTGAGCGCCCTTCCCGTCCGCATATTTGCAAATCATCTTTCATTTCGTCTTTCGGACGAAGTCTTTGTAATAACGGTTATAACTTTTGTTCGTAGGACGATCAATTTGATGACTTGTTTACTTTTTTCGAAAAAATGCTCCTACTAAACAAACTTCCACCTGGGGAAGTCGCCCTCGTCCAAAAAGAGGCCAACTACGGCCCGGCCGACCGGCCTTCAACGAAGAAGCCTAAGAGCTTCACAAGGAAGAAGGCAGATAAGACGACTCCTCTTGGCGAGGTTGGGGAGAGAAGTATGCCTCCCCATCGCCCAAGGTTCCTAAAAAGGGGCCTTCGGGCATTGCCCCGGCGAGGAGGGAGAGGGTGCTCATGCGGTACTTCCGCTCAACGTGTTCTTGGCCGACTCTACCGAGGTCGAACCGAGTCCCGCCTTGGCTATAGTTGCACCGTAATCCGGAGCTGCACCGAGAACTATCCGGGGTTCAGCGGCTCGGTAGCTAAGCCGGTGCCACAAATGCCCTAAGTCGTTAGGGACTCGCATCTATTTCGTCCGGTGAGTCGTATTACCCCAATATAGTTAGGACGGTGCGGGTCGGTGGACGGTCCATGAGTCCGTCCGATAGACAATCCATCGTCATTCCTATCAAGATTACTGACTCTCCCCCTCTTTCAGATAAGGGCAAAGGCCCCCGCTATTCCCCCGCTCCTCCCTCTCGCCGATTCGGACGAGGAGTCTTCTCTCTCTTTCGCCAAAATGTCGAAGCCGGAGAAGGAGCGACTTGACAGGAGCTCTTCAAGTGCTACCCCGAATCCTACATAAAGGGATTAAGGGGGCGTCTCTTTGGGCATGTGGGCTACATGTCTCAGCTTGCTGCCGAGGTATTGCTTTTAGCCTGCTTTATTTTATACTTCATACAAATTTTGATTCTTTTACTCGTCTAATAACTTGATTTGTTTTCATTGTTCCAGCTTTCACGGCTCGCAAAGATGCTAACCGAAGAATGGGCGAGGGAGCTCGTAAAGGAGAACAAGCACCTCGTCCATCTTGCTACAACGACCGGCGACAAGGCCATTCATGACATTGAGATGGCGAATACTCTCCATCGTCGGTCCACTCGATGCATTGGAGAAAAGGTCGGCAGATCTTGAGTCCAAGAACAAGAAATATCTTGTTACCATCAATGATCAAGACAAGGGAGAGAGACCATCTCGAAGATGATCATCAACACTCTCTCTACCGATCTTAAGGGCGAGAGAGACGCCGCCCTTCTTGTCGCCGCTCGCCCGAGAAGGGGAGAATATTCTTCTAAGGGCAAGAAACGCTCGTCCGGAAAAAGACGGTTTCCCAAACCTTTGACGATGCCAAAAAGGGGCTTGAACATGTTGTAGAAACGTCCAAAGTTTGGGCCGTCAAGGCCTTCGAAATGCTGGCTGAAGCCGAGGAGGTCCCGAGCTTTGTCCGTCGCTCGGAATACCAACAGAGTGTCCATAGGGCCATGGTGCCAGGCTGAGGATCCTCCGAGTTTATAGAGTCAGGCGACGAGGCTTCAGCCGAAGATGAGGAGCCCGAGGACAACCAAGAAACTCATGCTGAAGACGAAGCCTAGTTTTAGGTTTATTTTTCTAGTTTCTTTAGTTATCTGCCGTTGTAGCCTTCAGTAATCATATTTTGTAAATTTACTCATGATATATATGAAAGACTTTTGCCACTTGCTTGCCTCTTATTTTCATCAATTCCCATTTGACTATCACATTAACTTTGAATTGTTTCCAAGTACAAAAGTTGACTCGTCTTGAACATTGTAGACGATCTGCATAATATGATTGAAACACTTGTTTTGGACGACCTTGTTAGTTTCTTTTGAGCTCGTCTTTTAGGCTTCTACCATTCCCCCCCTTTCTTGGGCTTAGTTCAACCGTACCTGGTGGGCGAGCCAAAGGCCAAGAAGGAAAGCGACAATCATTGGCCGAGCCTGCTGAAACTATTGGACGAGCTTGTTATATATGCTGAACGCATGTTTTAGCCGGCTTCCTTGAGGGAGCAACACTCGTCATTAAGTAGCGATCCCTTACTAGGGTCTAGACTACTTAGCTGGCCGTGCTTGTGAAGATAAGTATCCTTTACTAAGGACTTATTTCAGGCCAGCTTTCTCTCAGAGACTTTGACGTTACTCTTACTAGAGGTTTTGTCAGTTTGACGGCCTTGTATGTGCAATACTTTGGCCGGTCTCTTCGATGGAGTGATGTTCGGCCTAAAAATGAGTAATTGTGACGCTATTCTTTTTTATCCAAGTTACTTTCACTTTTAGACGAGTAACTGATTTAATGCCCCAGAGTGAATTAACTTGGTGACAATAAACAAGGAAATAAGAAAGTAGGAATTGTATTATATGGATTTTGCTTGACGGAATGCCAAGATGCATGTATACAATTCTTTTTTCTAACATGTGCCGCGGCACTTTGGATTAACTACAAACTACTTCATAGACATTCGACGGTGGATTGAATTAGACGTGATACTTTTTCAAATTATCAGAATTCCAAGTACGGCGCATCGTCGTCCATCCATATCTTGAAGACGAAAAGTACCACTCGCGCAGCTCTCTTGGATAATCATGTAAGGTCCTTCCCAATTAGGTGTTAGCTTCCCTAACTCTTTTTGCTCGTCCAACCGCTTCCATCTTTCTAAGGACAAGATCCCCTACTTTGAGCGGTCGTCTAACAACTCTTTTGTTAAACTCCCGAGCCATACGCAGCTTGTACAATTGCATTCTTAGCAAGGCATTGCCCCGACTTCCGGTACTTGGTCTAAAGCCGTGCGCAATGCAAAATCCGATTGGCATCTTCCGAGTACAAAGATAACTCGCAGGGGTGGGTTCTTCAATCTCTATGGGCAAGACAAACTTACCGTGCCGTAACTAACATGAAGGGCGTCTCCCAAGAGAGTTCTCAGGCGGTTGTTCCGATGGACCATAACACCAACCGCAGCTCTTCAACCCATTGTCCCTTGCGTTTCTAGCTTCTTTTTGATTCCATTTGATAGAATCTTGTTGAAGGACTCTACCCTGCCCATTTGCTTGTGGGTGAGCAACTACGGCGAAGTGTGCTTTTATTTCTCTTTCGCCAACCACTCCTTCGCTTTAGGTGTTTCAAATTGGGGACCATTATCGAAAACGATGGACCGTGGTATGCCAAAACGGGGTTATAATGCTTTTCCAGATGAAGCCCTTGACGTCGTTCGTTGTTATTCCTCGCATGGCCTCCGCCTCTATCCATTTAGTGAAGTAATCAACGGCCACTATCACAAACTTCTTTTTGTCCGGCACCCTGGGAAAGGTCCTAGGATATCCATGCCCCATTTGGCAAAGGGTAAAGGGAACAAGATGGGGGTTAAGTAGTTGGACGGCTTCGATGCACATTTCCATGCTTCCGCAAATCACACACTTCTTTGCATGACAAGAGCGTCTTCCTTTAAGGTTGGCCGGTAGTACCCCGTCCTTAGAGCCTTTTCCCCTAAAGCTCTTCCCCCATATGAGAAGCACAAGCTCCTTCATGGAGTTCTTTCAGACCTCCGACCATCTTCTCCGGTAACACACTTGAGCAGAGGCCGATTGAATGATTTCTTGTAAAGTGTCTCGTCCCCATAGCTCAAACCACTTGTCCCTAGCCTTCACATACTGGGCCTCTACGGATCCCGAAGGCAATCGTCCCCGTCTTCTTGTATTCTATGATCGGCTCCATCCAGGCAGGCCCGCGACCGAGAAACATAATCGCTCTTGATCTATGCTCTTTTTGGGTTTGACTTCCCAAAATACATTCTTGCACATCACCTTCACCGAGCCGGCAACTTCGAGAGTGCATCTCGGCTGATGATTTTCGACCTTGGTACTTGGTCGAGACAAATCGTTTTAATGGCTCTATCTCATCTTTGATGAGTTGCATGTATTTGCTCATTGATGCTTCTTTGCATTCAAAATCTCCATTAACCCGGGCCGACCACTAAGAGGGAGTCCGATTTGGCCTCGATCTCAACAGACTCAGCCGCTTGACATTTTGATTCCCGCCAAGAGTGCCTCATATTCACTTCGTTATTGGATGCTCGAACCGGAACCTTAATGCATATTCAAACTTGTCCCCCTTCGGGAGATTGGCAAATGATTCCTCGCTCCACATCCATTGATTGTGGACGAGCCATCAACCATGAGCGTCCAATGCCTTCTTCCTCTTCGCTGGATCGATATCGGCTCATGGCCGGTCGAGTAAGTTCGACTATAAAATCGCCAAGGCTTGCCCTTTAATGGCCCTTGGTTCAAAGGATATATCAAACATGTTAAGCTCCACCGCCCATTTTAACATTCGTCCGGCCAGCTTCCATCTTCGGTAGAACTTGCTTCAAAGGCCGATCGTTGTAGACGATTATACCGTGCGCCAAGAAATAGGGCCTTAGCTTTTCTGGCTGGCCATGACGAGTGCCAATCCAAACTTCTCAACGGGAGTGTACCTATTTTCCGCGTCTTTGAGTACGTGACTCACGAAGTATATTGGGACTTGGACGGATTCTCTTTCGCCAGTAACAAAGACTCACAAACTGAGCGGACAACGCCAAATATACAAACAGCTTCTCCCCCCTCACTGGCCGACCAACCTAGGCAATCGAAGGTGGTCCTTGACTGCTTGTAGTGCTTGCTCCGCCTCATTTGTCCATTCAAACTTTGCTTTCTTCTTAATTGTGGCGAAGAAGTGATGGCACTTGTCGCCCGACTTAGACAAGAAACGTCCAAGGGCGGCCAAGCAACCCGTCGCCCTCCGAACTTCCTTCACCTTTGACGGAGACTTCATGTCTAAAATAGCTTGTATCTTTTCGGGATTTGCTTCAATTCCCTTTGATCCACCAAAAGCCTAAAAACTTCCCCGACAAAACTCCAAACACACATTTGTCGGGGTTCGGCTTTAACTTGTATTTCCCGAGAGTTTCAAAAGTTTCTCTCAAATCACCAACATGATTTTCTTCTTGACGGCTTTTTGACTATCATATCGTCAATGTATGCCTCCATATTTCTTCCCAATTGTGGCTGAAAACAAGATTGATCAATCTTTGAAAAGTGGCGGGGCATTACGGCAGCCGAATGGCATTCTCAACCAGCCCATACAAATCTTTTTCTCGTAATGAAGGACGTCTTGTCTCGATCCTCGAGCCACATTGGGATTTGATGAAAGCCGAATAAGCGTCCATGAAGCTCGCAAAGCATGACCACTATAGAGTCCACCGCAGGCGATCCAACTTAGGCAAGGGGAAACTGTCCCTAGGACAAGCCTTGTTGAGATCGATGGTAGTCCACACACATCCTCCAGGTGCCATTGGGCTTTGGCACCATGACCACATTTGCTATCCAAACTGGGTAATAGGTTTCTTTGATGAACTTGGATTCCAACAACTTCGAACTTCTTGGTCAACCGCCCGATTTCTAGGTCATCCCAAATGCCTCTTCTTCGACGAACGATTTTGTTTTTGGATCAACATTTAACCGATGACTCTACCTGGATCAATTCCGGGCATTTCTTCAACACAATAGGCAAACACGTCCCGAAATTCTTTCGAGAGGGCGATTAAGAGGCTTTTTAAGCCCAAAGAGAGTGAAGAACCAATTTTCAAGGTTCGCTCCGGACGAGCCTCATCCGTAGGCGTCTTCACGGGGCCTCGGTACGGTTCGGACGCTCTATTGCTAGTCCCACGATGGCCATCACTTCTTCGACAAGGGAGGCTCTTCCTTGATGATTTCATATTTTCTCTTTTTGCCGGGAAGATGCTCGGACGCCTTCCTTGAGGGAGCGAGAGGCGCCCGAGGGCTCTCAATGGCCGTCTTTAATGAGGCCAAGTGGTCCTTGACTATTCCCGACGTTTTCCCTCTCGCTAACCACCTTCGTCTTATCCTTCTCTATTTCGACGTTTTCCTTTCACCAAGAACTCCAGCGTCGATCTTCATTGCACATCTTCCATGATGACGGCTTGAGGGTAGTCGGATAACACTCCCTAGCCACTGCGCCGGTCCCCATATAATGAGCCAATCCTTGCCATCATCACACTCATACTTCATCAACATCGGGTGGGTAACTATAACGGCTTTGACGTGATTAGAGTTGGTCGCCCGAGAATGACATTGTAGGTCATCAAATCTCGGACTACCAAGAACTTGATAAACAAAGTTCTAGCGGCATCCTTTTCTCCCACTCGAACAGCAAAGTAACAGGTTCCCATTGGGTGGATGACTCCTCCCCCAAACCCTATGATGGGATGGTGAACGGGAACCAAGTTCTTCTCATCAAATTTTAATCCGGACAAGACAAGATCGATGATGTCCGTCGAGCTTCCAAAGTGTCGATCGGAATTCTTCTTACTCTCAAGTTTGCTATTTTCATCTCTACAACCAATGGATCGTCATGGGAGTCCTCAACCCGCCCCAATCTTGCTCACTAACTACCACCCTTGGGAAGGGCTCGGCCTTTGTTTGATCGGCTAACAAAACTTGGCCAAGCTCCCCTAAGGTAGTTTTTTGTGTCCTCTATTGGTTGGTCCTCCAAAGAAGAAACCCTCCGAAATTACGAGAACAACATCCTCGTCCTCGTGCTCTCACTTTCCTTCTTCTTAGTCTGCCAATTGTCTTTTCTTTGAAACTTCCTTCCCCCTTGAGGCATATAGGAGTTCATCTTTCCCTTTCGAGCTAGCTCCTCCAAAGCCTTCTTGAGGTGCTTACATTCATTAGTTTCGTGACCGCAATCCTTGTGGAAGTGGCAATACTTGCTCTTATCCCTATTTCTATAAGGGGTTTTCATTTCAGCTGGGGCCTTCAACTCATATTGATCCTTAATCTCCATGAGAATGGAGTATTGGTCCTTGTTAAATTCAATAGGATTGGATGAGGATGGCTCAGCCTCTTTTCTCTTGCTCCTTCTAGATGAAGTGGTTGAGGTTATAGCCCAAGTCTCGGCCTTCTTGGGGTTGCTCTTCTTTGGTGAGCAACCTCTTCAGGGCTTCTTAGACTCGGGATGCTTTGCCTCAGCACACACTTCGGTAGCGTGAATAAACGCTTCAGCTTCCCTTAAGGCTTCGGCAAGAGTGGAGATTTTCTTTTTAACAAGATCAAACTTAAAGCTTCCGGCCTTAGACCCCTAATGAAGGCGTCAAAGGCCACTCCAAGGATTAAGATCTTGGATCTGAAGGGCTTCAAGGTTGAATCTCTTAACGAAACTTCTAAGAGCCTCCTTAGGTCCCTGGACGACCTTGCCTAGGTGCATGCTTGTTTTTTGTTCTTGCTTGTTGGCAACAAAGTGACTAGTGAATAAGAAACTGAGTTCCGTGAAATTATTGACTGAATTAGGTGGAAGATTGTTAAACCACTTCTGAGCTACTCCCTTCAGAGTTGCTGGGAAGTTCTTACACCAGGTAGCATCATCTACTCCTTGGACGTACATCTGATGTTTGTAGCGTACAAGTGATCATCGGGATCTGTTGTTCCATCAAAAGGTTCTATAGTAGGGAGTTTAACCTTTGGGAAGGGGGCGCCTCCATTATCCCGGCCGAGAATGGAGTGGGCCAGTTAATCGGGAGGGCTCCCATCTCGTCCCTCAATGGGTATGTACTCCTTACGATATTCCTTTAACACGGTCGACGATGTGTTTTGCGGGCAATGGACGCCTATAGGCCATGGGTTGAGCCACTGTCTTCTCTTGTCGTGGATGAACAAGAGAGTGACTTAAACTTCGTCCCTCCCCTCTGGACGACAACCTCAAAGGAGGGTCTCTCAGGTATGATGTAGAACCTGTCGCTGATCGTTGTATTGCTGCTGCTCTCTTTGCTTCTAGATATTCTCTGGCATCTGTTTCCATTCGGTGCCCGCTTGGACGAACATGGTCCCCGGGTCCTTACCACCGTGTTCCAGTCCATCTTCCTTCGCCGATCCTTATCCTCCGGTTGCTTTCCTCTTGCCGTTCTCCTGAGGGTTCCCGACGAACAGTCGACTAGGACCTGGACGATCGTCTTGGGAACGTCCCCTAGGGGGAGGTGGATTGTTAGCAGCTGGCTCAGGGTTAAGCCGGAAAAACAACATATTGCTCTTGATCTCGTTCCTCGGACGATCGCTGCCATCTTTGCCCGGAAATCATTCAAGGCGTTCTCTAGATGGGCGGCAGCACGGACGTTCAAGATTCTCTTGAATGACAAAGTCTTTGGCTTGGTCCAAGAACCTCGGGACGATGGACGGGGGTCTATCCCTTCCTCGAGGTGGTCTCTCGTGTTCTATTCGTGTCTTCGACATTAACCCGAAGACTTCGGTTTCGGGCAAGGTTGGACGATTGACAATCGAGTCATCGTTGCGTCTCCCCACGAGACGGCGCCAAATGTTTAGTCCGCTTGTCCAACAAGTAAGTCAGTAGATGGTGCTTTCTTGTCGAGCAAGTAAACTAGTATCCCTTAGATGTTCTTCTTTGGAGACTTGTGCAACAATGTCCGAATCAACCAAGTCCAAGCTCGAGCTTCGTTCCCGAACTCCGCAAAAAGGGACCCACCCCGGAGGTTTGGGTGGTGGTTCCCCCTCCGAAGCTTAAGTCGGTATCGGGAGTGGTAAGAGAAATGTAGAGATAGAGAGAGAAAGTGAGAGAATAGTTTTTCGAGTAACTTTACACTTGTTTGCCTTGAATTGTGTGTCTCCCGATTTTAGGGGGTATTTATAGTGATAGCAAGTTGACACTATCCTTAATACCGCCCTAGAATAGTGGCTTCGATTGGGTGAGAAATCAAATCATGACACGTGGCGGATCATGACTAGTAGATATCTATTAACCAATCTCCTTGACCACCTTACATTGTTGGGCTCGACTCGCTGGGGGCGAATCTAGACCTTTTAACTCTCCCGAGGGTAGCCCAAAGATGCAAGGCATTTCTTCTCTTTAACTCGGGTGACACGTGTACGGCTCGATAAGCCCAAGTGCCCCAAGAAGAGCTGTAGATGTTAGACTACAACAATTTCTATTGTCTGATTATTTTTCTAAGTGTAGTTATGGTACTAGCCTAAATCACAGTAATTGATATATGTATCCTTAAACTTCCCATCTTTAACACATGAGATTATATTATTTATAGGCGTAATCTTTATTACCTTAATTAAGATTCAGAATATCTATTTTGCTATACATGGTGAGTATTAGTATTTAAAATATCTTTTGCGATTGTAAATTAGGACCAGAGTTGGAGTGATTATGTCATTTTAATTAGGGATTTTTCACCATATACCCCCGATAAAAAATTTTATTCACCATATACCCTCGATGTTTTCAAAATTCACCGTATACCCCTCAATTTCTTGATAATTCACCATGTGCCCTTAATGATTAACGATTATCAACTTTTTTAATCATTAACCCTTAATTCCGTTACCAAACCCTAATTAACCCCTATTTGAGTCGTTAGCCTTAATTGAACACCATTAAAACACCACAAATGGCCCTTTAGCACTTTTCCTCCATAACTCTCTTCCTTTTTCTTTGGCCTTAGGTGTTGTTTCAATGCTAATATGTTAGGATAAATGAGTGAAATAGGGATTAAATAAGGTTTAGTAATGGAATCAAGGGTTAATGATCAAAAAAGTTGATAATCGTTAATCATTAAGGGCACATGGTGAATTATCAAGAAATTGAGGGGTATACAGTGAATTTTGAAAACATCGAGGGTTGGTGAATAAAAAAAATTATCGGGGGTATATGGTGAAAAGTCCGTTTTAATTAAGGTAATTAATTAATATAATCAATCGTATATAGGTAAGATTTTAGATCTTTATTATTTTTGTTGATTATAATTGACTAATTTCTAGGGATAATTTCCTTAAATCCCTGTATGAAGGATTGACCATGGTGCAAATAGTACCTATAATGATTACACGACCAACCTATAGTAACCGATATAAATGATATATGGATATAAATTTAAGATTTTGTGGTAAATAAAGTCAAAAATATTAGTTACTAGCCTAAATCACAGTAATTGATATATGTATCCTTCAACTTCCCATCTGTAACACATGAGATTATATTATTTATAGGCGTAATCTTTATAGTTACCTTAATTAAGATTCTAAATATCTATTTATCTATACATGGTGATTATTAGTATTTAAAATATTCAAAATATCTTTTGCAGTTCTAAATTAGGACCAGATTTGGAGTGATTATGTAATTTTAATTAAGGTAATCAAATAATATAATCAAGCCTATATAGGTAAGATACATTGTCCATTATAATTATTATTTTTTTATTTATCAAAAATATACACGATTTTGGGGGTATGAAATTATATGTGAGATTTATATAACAAAGGAAATATATTTAAGTAGCTTATTATACATATGTAGGTATTATGGCTTAACTTAAGGCCTATTATCTTTAACACATGAGAATATATTAATTATGGGCGTACATAGAGGACGAATCATAATACCAAGATTCGTAATAATTATATTTTAGGAACATGTTAATTTTGCGAATTTAAAATAGGATAGATATATTTTTCATGTCTGTAATTTCTGATCTGATTTTGAGTGATTATAGGATTTTAATTAAGGTAACAAATTATTGTCAGCAATCTATGGATTCATTTCCTTAAACAGGTGCATCTTAAATGCTAGTTGTTTTGTATTACTTATATCTATATATATATATACACACCCTCATAGCCCAAATATTAATTCATCTTTTATTTCACTATATTCCATTTCTCAATATAAGATCTTTGCTCTCCAAATGGCATCCCGAAATGATGCACCTGTGAAAAAAGTTAGCTAACGTTTCTGATTTTGTTAAGGGCACAAAGTATAACACTATTGAAGTCCCGTTAATTCGGGTTTATGAGAAGCCAAATTATATGAACAATCTCGAAGCTGATAGTATTGAAATGATTTTGATGGACGTACATGTATGTGATCTATAAATATTTTAATATGTTTCAACTTATAATATATACATATATATATATATATACATATATACATATATATACATATATATATACATATATACATATATATATACATATATATATATATATATATGTTGTAATTTTATATACGTATTAATTTATTATACTAATCGTTAATTATATTATGTAGGGTACAAAAATACATGCCAGCATTCGAAGGAACCTAATTGTTGCTTTTTGGCCAAGGATTGAGGAAGGAGCATTTAGACAAATTTCGAACTTTTTGCTACATGATAATGGTGGATATGAGCTAACTACGCAACATAAGTTCACCATATCAATGAATTATGGATCGTTTATAGTGGATTGCAATCCTTTGGATATCCCACAATATGGTTTTGATTTTGTTTGTTTTGTTGATATTTTGGCCAAAAAAGGTTTTGATGTCTATCTCATTGGTATGTTTTAATTTGTTCTTTTACCATTTTTTTTATTCCTATTAATTTTAGTTCATTTTTAAATGTAAACCTTATGTTGTAACATTATTGAATCTATATATAGATATAATTGGCCAATTGACTGCATATGGTGAAGTAACTAAGACTGCTAAGTCGAGATGCATAACTATTGAACTGGTCGACACAAAGTATGTATATATAGATATTTAGTTTCGGATATAAGATTTTTTTATCCAAATACTTTGTATTTTATTGTCACTTTAATATAACACAATTTACTTTTTTTTATTCTTATTTGGAAATAGGAACGACAACTTAACATGTGTTTTATGGGGCACATACGCTGATGAGATGATGAATTACATCAATGCTGAGGGAGCTAATGGTGCAATTATAGTCATTCTACAGTTTGCAAAAAGAATCATGTATAAAGGTAATTTCTATTAAAAACTTAATCCACACTTTACTTACTAGAGATACATTCTATATTTTAAAATATTTGATGAGTTGATAGAAAAAACTATATATTATTACGTTATTAATATTTAATTGTCTAATTTGTTATTTTATAAAAGGTGATGTTCATGTTCAAAATTCTCGCTATGCTTCAAGATTGTTCATTAACAGAGAATTACCTGAAATTACTGCTTTTAAAGAGAGGTAAGTTATATTATTTTAATATATATAGATGTTTTAGAAGATAATGTATTATAAAGTTTTAACCAGTATACAACGTTTCTTTTTTTTTAAGTTTGGCCCTAATTTGAACTCATAACTACAACAAAATAAACTTTATACAACAATCAAGGAACTTATCACGCGCGCATTTAATAGAGTAGCATGTAATTATAAGTTATCTATCTCAAGAATATAATTCGACATTCTTTAACTATATCTAAATATTCAATTTAGTGCATATGGCATAATAATTATCACGTGAATAGAAGGGTACTTAACCATGCAAGTGAACTATGACTATGTTTTTATTTTAGATTCCACCTAATCATATCAAATACAAATATATAATTATTACATTTAAAAATAACACCAACAAATTACATCTCTTTATAATAAAAATTACATTAAGCACTAAAGTTGTGTTAGGTGGAATAAAATAGTTAGACATAGTCATGGTAACCAACATGGTTTTATTTTATTTTGCAAATCAATTAAATATAAGTTTTTTTTATTTGGTTGATATAGATACCATTGAGTTCAATGTGATTTGATAAAAATACTTTACAGTAAAATATTTCATACCTTTTGTTTCTTATCTCTCCACAAATATAATGCTTTGAGACCCAATGTCATTGCATGATATCCTACACATATATCCACGTTATAATATTAGTGAGAGTAAATATTTCTAACAACATATAAATGATATGTACAATATTCTAGAAACAATAAGGGAGTCTACTCATGCAATACTTATGTACAACACTCATAAAAATAGTAGTTAGATATAAAATACATATACATATAACATTATTTATCTAACACTATGCTACATGATTATCAACAACATGTGTTGCAAAGCTGAACAAATATCTGGCCAACTAACTCAACTGTCGAATGAGAGTAATGACTTTTTGAAAGAAGAATACGTAAAAGATATTTTCGACATTGTGGAGATGAAAAAGGTGAGAATATTTGTAGACACCAAATTTCGGACCCCTTTTTCGGATAAATAAAGATTTTGAAAAGAAATAAAAATAACGAAAGTTGTCATGCATCGTGAAGCAAGCGCCTCGACAAATGCATGATTTCGTCCCGGAGCGCGAGTTTCATTTCGTCGTACGGTTTTCCTTTTTTTTGCATACGGTTTCGGCTTAGAAACATAATTTCCGTGAGTCGTAGTCAATAACTACAACCACCGTTTTAATAAAACGATTCGTAGTATAATCATGCTCGTCTTTATTAATTTGACGAGTTTTCGTTAATTGTTTTAAGTAAGTCTTTCGAAAAAGGAAAACGAGTCGCGATTAGGCGTCGGGATTTTAGTCGTATCCCAAAACCGGTAATAATCAGTTTTCTTGATGGTCAAGTCATTGTCCATTGGATAAAGAATAAGAATAAATTCTTTATCCATTAATCACATCCTTTATCCATTAGTTAGAGAATAAGAAACATGAAAAGATGTGAGAATAAGAATCAAATCCCATGTGTAAGACGGGGGGAATCCGGATTTTTTTCCGGAAGAATCGAGTGTGCGCCAAGAACACAATCATGCGCTAGACGCATGATTGTGCGCCTAGCGCACAAGCGTTCTCTGCGCCAGACGCAGAGCCTGGCGCCTAGCGCAAGGCGCTGTGCCTAGCGCAGGCTCCTGCGTTTGGCGCAACGTCCTAATCAGTTTTGTTTTGCACGTTTTTCGATGCATTTTTTTACGTATTAGGATGTTTAGGGAAGAATATTTTCTGAAAATCTGATCTTGCTTCATTTATGAGAAAATCCAAAAAAGAATAAGAATATTTGTGTTTCCAAAGACATTTGATGATGTCATTAGGGTGAGGTCATTAGAGTGATGCCATTAGGGTGATTAAGGATGAAGAAAATCAGATTTTTTAGGTGAAAAATCTGATTTTCTACCTCTTTAAAACCCTAGTTCACCTCCCTCATTTCTCTATAAATACCCTCCTTTTTCCACTTCAAAACCAAGTTGAAAAAAACACCATTCAACTTCACTCTCATCTTCTCTATTACTCTTCTCCTCCTTAATCTTTCCATCTAAGCAAAAGTCTTGATAAGTAAGTAAAAGAAGTTCATCAAAAGAAAAAAACACAAATAGTGTTTAAGTTAGTAATTAAGTGGATTTAGAAACTCGCTTAGAAATTAAGAAAATCACAAAAAAAAGGTAGAAAAATTTGCAAAAAGGAAGTGCATCATTGAGCTAGCAAGGTAAAGTTGAAACTTTTGTTATTTTTTGTTTATCTTCTTAATCATCTACTAACTTTTTCCTTGTTTTCTTCTTATCATTTATTTTAATCTTTGGAGTGATTTGGGTATGTGGAAGTCCTAATAGGTTCCCAACCTTAAATCACCCCACCTAGAATAGTTACCTCTAATGGGGTGACTCTTAGGAAACAATATGATTATGTGATTTTTATTAATCAAGTTGTTATTTATCACCAAAAATGTTTTCATAAAAAAATTCAAGATAAGTTGTGCATAAACATCTCCATAAAAAGAAAATGTGATGCTGTAATTATAATCATTTTTAATTTCGCACTTCATTTCATTTTTTCGTCTGTATTATCAGAATATTTTGTAGGATTTAATATTTTTCCTATGAATTGCAAGATGTTTTCAGCAACTGTGCTTTGGAATTTCTACAAAACGAATTTTGTGTAAATAATTAAAAATCATACAACTTTGTTGTGCAAAACTGATTTTATCCAGTACCACCTAAGCTTGTTCTATCAATAAAGTTTAAAATAAAATCATTTACATAAAACTAAAAACATCAAGTTTGAAGAAAACATCAGTAGTATTTCAAAGATATAAAAATCATATTCATATGAATTTTATACAATTTTACATCATTTTTACAACACCGTTCATGTAAATCACTAAATTCTAGAAAATTGATTTTCCTTTCAGTTAAGGAAATAAATAAAAAGGGTCTTAAAATTTCCAGTATAGTTCTTCAAAGTGTCGATAATATTCATACCAAAATTCACTTCAAAATAAGTTCAATAAGTTGGATCTCAAAGAACAACTTCAATAAAGGTCCTGTTTTGACCAGTTTTGACATAAAAGTCACCATAATTTGAGTTCTCACTAAAAACTTGTGGAATTTTTACACAACATAAAAAACTCACTGATCTATCCATAGATGTATCAAATTCTCAATTTAATGCTTTATACAGAAAGTTATGATTTTTGTAAGTCAATGCAAGAACAAAAGTGCAATCTGGAAAATGTGATTAACTCAACTTTCATAAAAAAAATGTTTTCTTTTCACACGAAAATGTTAATTAAAAGTCATTAAATTTTAAGTTTCTCGTAAAATGACTCATTTCATCATGTAAATAAAAATCAATAAAAATTGTCATAAAAAATCAAAATCAAAGAGGTTAATTAATCTCTAACTTTCACAAATTCACAAATAAACATGAATTCTAAAGCCCATTCAAGGAGGTGAAGATCAAAGAGCATCATGGTGAAGATCAAGATTGAAGATTTGTATAGATCATAGAATTTGTACATTTTTTTTGTAATAATAGTTTCTTTGTAATAATTATTACATCACTCATTAATAAAAAAAATGGAGATGTTTATGCATAATTTTCATAAATAATTCCACAACTCTTTTTTAATAAAATGAGCAACCAATGTTACAAATGTTGCATGTTGGGACCAATATATCATAGTATATGAATTAAATGACCCAATCTCAATCAAGAGGAAAAATTGCAAATCTAACTAAGTTAAATTGTATGATGATCCATCTTACATTTTAAAAATGTGTTCTCCATATTCAAATGGATTAATCATATAATTTGACATAATTAGATTGGTAATTATGATCTCCGAATTGATTTTAGGTCGTTTCACGTGTCTCGTTTTAAATGGCCAAATTCCAATTAGCCAAACACAAATCTCCCAAATTCGATCTCAAATTGATCATTTCTCTCCAAATGACTTAATAATCTTTAATTAAGATTATTTCTCAAAAGCCTTCAATTAGAAAGCAAACATCTTCTTCTAAGACCTCTTAAAAATCATAAGCGTGATCACTAATTAAGGTGGTTATTTCAATCCTTGATTAATCGCTAATTAGAGCGGTTAACTCAAACTTTTCAATTAATCACTAATTAGAGTGATTATCTTAAACCTTAATAATCGTTAATTAGGACGATTATTTTTCTCATTTAATCACTAATTAGAGTGATTATCTTAAACCTTAATAATCGTTAATTAGGACGATTATTTTTCTCATTTAATCACTAATTAGAGTGATTATCTTAAACCTTAATAATCGTTAATTAGGACGATTATTTTTCTCATTTAATCACTAATTGGAGTGATTATCCTAAACTTTGAATAATCATCAATTAAGGTGATTACTTCTTTCCTTCCTTTCTAATCACTAATTGAGGTGGTTACTTAATCCTTCATATTTAATCACTAATTAAGGTGATTATCTTAATCTCAATTCAATCACTAATTGAAGTGATTACCTTATTCCCAATAGATTTGTTTAATTCTAAAGGTGAGGTATTCATAATCTATTTCCTTTTCTTCCCCAATGGAATTGGCCATTTAGGGCGAGACATAAGATCGAACTACGATGGTTTTGATCCATGAGTGGATTCCAATCCCGCAATGATTGGTACGTAGTGCAACTTCAGTGCTCAAACCTATCATGTACAAACGATATATTGGTCCTAAATAAAAATGGTTGATGTGTATATGTGCAAACTATGTGATTTTCTTTCTTTTTAATAGCCATGATTACTTTAAAATGGAAAATAACGCATTTAGTAAGAGCCCGTTCTTTAGAACGGAAGAGGAGACGAGTTACAGACGTTCGCACCTCTTAACCTAAACCCCAAACCCTATCTCATGGTATGAAAGACCAATTTTCAAAAAAGCCTTATCCATATGAAGTCATCGTCATTTTAAATGATATTTCTCGAAATTGATTTTAAAACGATTTATTAAATAAATCTGTCCCTATTCAGATATTAATAGGGTGGCGACTTCAAAGTTTTCTAAAACTCATAGTCCAATGAGAGACTTTCGTGGGATTCAGGCCGTTAATTAAGACAGTCAAAAATCGGATACCACAATATTATCATTATATGCAATAACATATAAGTTTCACAATACAATTTTTTATATATTGATTATACTATTTTATTTGTCAGGCTTGTGTATGCATATGCCTAGGCACAATAGAGGACATAGATGTCGGATATAGTTGGTATTATGATGCATGCAACAGGTGTATGAGTGGAGTGGTTAGGGAAGATGATGTGATCCGGTGTAGAAAGGAAAATATTATCATACGTAGTACAACACCAAGGTACTTATATATGTATTTGTAATTGGATCTTTTAGTTAATTACCTTATTGACCATTTAAAAAGAAAAACGTACACTAATATTTAATGTCTAATGTCAATAATCGAAACATTTTAATAACATGATAGCTAATTGACAAAAAAATTGTACAAATTCTAAACTGAATTAACATTCCTTCTTGAGCCATTTGTACAAATTCTCTTTCAGGAATGCTAAAATGACACCTAATCTTAGCCATCTTGAATCTAGATAGGTAGTTTTCCACAGACTCTCCTAACTTTCTGTTGGATTCTGGCCAGATCACTTAGGGTCACTCCGGGTTCAGTGCGTGCAAAATGGTTTGTAAATTGCACCCGCATGTCCCGCCGAGAATGAATAGAATTGGGTGGTAAATTGGTGTACCACAAAATGGATGTCTCGAGAAGAGAGACATTGAAAACATTCTAAGTTTTAATAAATCATTATCATTTGTTTCTCTACACCGACAATTGAACATAACTAAATGTTCTTCAAATGAAACTCTATCATTTCCGAGAGAACAAAGTAAAGTCGGGTATCTTAAACGTTCAAGGAAATGGATTTGCTCTATCAATCCATTCAGGGTACCTATCTGCCTCTGATTTCTCCTAGAGGTATCACCCACTAATCTTTGAACTAGTGCCTCAACCTGCCCTGCCAATGGATCCTGCCTTCCTGGGTATCCCTAAATTCCCATATCCCATGTTTCCTGCATGATCATATGCAAGGTTAGGATTAGGATTGAAAGGTTGATTTTGATAACCTCCCATAGGAATTTCCTTATTGTGCATGAAGGTATGATTAGCTGCTCCTTGTGCCATTTGTGGCAGAGGTGTATTTCCATTTGTGGGGACCCCTTGATGATAAGCACCAGTTGCTTGAGCAAATGGAGCTTGGGGCTGACCAAACCCTGGAACATTCCCATAATGAGGCATACCAACTTTGGTTGGTTAGGAGGTATATAGGCATATGGTGTAGAAGGAGTACCAGCCATAGTTGGTTGGCTAAGAGGTATATAGGCATATAGTGTACTATTGTTGTTTGCAACAAAAGTACCTTGCATCTGTCCTCCTTGTGATGGTCTGGGTTGGTGTGTGTTGTCACCAACTTGTCCACCACCCATGGAAAGCGAAGGTTAATGATGTCCTGACGCCTGGTGCCAGCCTGGCTCCACGCCCGCTGCCATTCCATCACTTCTCCTAAGATTTCCATGATTACCCTCTCCATGGCTCATGGGTATTGCCCTTGTTTGATGCACATGGGAGGAAGTTTGTGGATCGCTTGGAATAACTGGACCCCTAGTTTCAGGATGGGAGAAATGTACCCTTAGAGGGTAACCTATTGGAGGAACGTCTGGCGCCATACCACAACTTCCCCTTGCTCTATCTAAAGGAACCTCTTCTAAGGCTTTAACTAGTTTCTCATTTAACTGATAGTGTTTTTCAACTAGTGGTTCTAGACGAGAAACTATTTCAGTGGCAAGAGATTTAGACATTGCCGTGAAAGTTGCACTAATAGTATCATTGATATCTACCAGGATCCTATCAATTTTCCTAGAGTTAACATCTCTGTTCTCTTCACTTATTCTTTGGAGGAGATCTGTGAAGACTCTGGCAGACTCATGGCTAGAGTTCTGTAGTTAGAGTCGAATTGTTGTCTCTGACTCTCTCTGGCTTCTAGTAGTAAATTCTTTACTACCTGCGTGAACTTTCCATGCATTTGGTGTATAAGTCCACGAACAATACTACATGGAGATAAGTCATCCCTTGGTGGGGTTTCTCCAATCGACTCCTCATGACCATGGTGAATTGGTTCACCATTGTTACCATGCACCCTTGTCTCTAGAGGTACAGAAGAACTATTTTCCATGTTGTGGAAGTTTGATTCACTCTGAGCAACTTCTTTATTTTTCTTAGAACGTGTTTCCAGCATTTTAATAAAAACAAAAATAACCGTTTTCTACAATTAAGTTTTAAAAGTACGAAGAAGAAATTTCACAATTTGATTATGAATCTTCTTCTCCCACTGTGGTCGCCAAAAAACTTGTTGGTGCAAAATCAGTTCGTTGACCTTGCAAACAAGTCAATGGACACCCAATAGTTTAGTATTGAATGCCTTTGGAGACTTAGTCCCTGGGGGTTACCGGTTTTAATTAGATAAAACCTTGCTAACGTACTCTGTTGCAATTTAATTAATGATCAAACTACAACAAATTAATTTCAGGCGAAAAGCAATAAATAGAGCAAACAATAATTAAACTTTTAATTAAAGTAGTGTAGAATTCCCATACATGCCACAAACTTAGAGATGGATTTTACAACACACAAGGGATAAGCCAGACTGGACAACTAAAGGGGAAACACGAAGGCTGTTACCTCCATGGTTCCTTGCTTCAATCGGAGAATTAGAGATCTTGTCTAATGGCGCCAGAACATGCTCGGATGCCAAAGCTAAATCTAAAGAACTAAACTATAACCCTAGAAGGGGGTTGGGCTATGCTAACGCTAAGCTACGCTAAGGAATTAAGAAATGCAGTTTTGATGTATTGTTCATGTGTCTTTTTCTTGATGGTAGTTTCTCTATTTATAGAGAATCATAACATGTAACTTCCATGCATGCTAGGGAGGGAAAATGTTTGAATCATACTTGATTCAAATCTTAACCGTTTCCTGGCGCTGAATGCACGTTTGTCTTCATGTTGAATCATCTTCTGATTGTCTTTGATTATTTTGCTGCCTTTGACTTTCTCCTCTTGACAATCTTGACGATATTCCTTTGGACTTTGTTGACTTTGACTTCTGTTGACTTTGACTTCTGTTGACTTTGGTTAATGGGCTTTATACTTATATTGGGCCCTCATATTAAAGCATAAATTAAACCTTTTGAGGTTTGATTCAATGTATCATAATAAATGTTACTTGACATCCGAAAATGGTAGTAACAGGACTATATTAAGCTTCCAACTTGTTTAATTCAGTTTATGAACTTGTTCAAGCTTATTTTATGTTTTTGGGCCTCATGCTGGCGCTTGGTTTTTAATGCATAACTAATGGCTGGTTTAGTTCACTAATTTGGTTGTGTTAGGCATGTTATTAGAACAAGATAGATTGTTGGTGTACTCCAGCAGCAGGTATCCTAGTTCTAGTCTTATTAGGGTTTTATTTTATTTTTCCTTAGATGAATTAGAATTCTGTGTTAGGTTTCCCTCAAAAAAAATTAAGTTAGGGGTTATTTCTTTCAGAGATTTAGGTTGTGCATATTCGAGTGCTCTTTAAGAGCCTTTTGTGTGTCAACTAACCGCAACTCAACCTGAAAATTTAAGAGAAGATTGTTCCAAGATCACGAGATCTAACTTATAAGACTTTAAGGATCAATCTACAATTTTTATTGTTTTCATATAAATAAGTTCTTTAAGTTTCGAACATATATAGTCTTTTTTTATTGTTGATCAGTTTTTCGTCCAACATGTCAGTGCAAATATATCTAATAAACCTACAAGATCCAATCCTTTTCAAAGGATTTTCGTGGATTTCAACCAAAGGAGGTTTTGGTTGCACATCAAAACCAAACCCCAACAATGAAAAATGAGAAAGAAAGATAGAAGAAAGCAGCAAATGATTTTCTCAGAATCTAGAAAAGTCGAGTATTCGATCTTAACACATCAACTAATTTATCTTTAACCATTTTTCAGTCTTCAGAATGGTACAGCCTATGATTCACAAAACAAATCTGACAATCATGAGGCAAACATAAACATTTAAAAGAGAGAATTGGAATACTACTTCAGCCCAAAATTTACAAATTAGTAATAACAATTATGAACACTAAGGCTAGAAAACTAACAGGAGCTTTTACAGAACCAGACCTCAAACCAGAACCATGACCTGCACTGCTGCTTAACCTTGAACTTGTATAACTCTTAATCTGAACAATAAACCGGCATGTCCCAGAAGATGGATCCTTCGTTGTTATGGTAGAAAGACCATTCGGAAATTGGCATGCTTTGTCCTGCTGATTTTGTTCCTGATAATAGCTGTTAAATGCGTAAGATATATTCCCCTGTACATCCAGATTACTGCATGATGTTCCATCCCCTAGGCTCGTACAATCAGCTCTTTCACAAGCGTAGCTCACACTCGAGGCTATTTGTGGATCCGTTAGATTAGCTGAGGAAGACATAATGCACCATTTTTTTTCGAGATACTGAACCCCTTTAGCTGGCATGACAGACCCAATTTTAGCCAGTCCGAGGTTAAGCTGGTACTTTGGGGTTCCGTCATAGTTGAAGATCCCCCAGTGCCTCTCAAAGGTCCCCGGTAGGATACTTTTGTCATCCTCGTCGATGAGGCTAAAAAGGTAAACATCAATAGGACCACTGGGCCTCATAGGAGTACCTGTTAAGCATATGATCATAATTATTATATTAGTGATAGCAGTATTATGTTAAGATTTATGCATTTAGGATATTAAAATTTAGAGAAAGCTACTATAACAATGTACTCGTGAGGTTACCTTTGCCTGCCGAGAGGTGATTAACTAGCCCTTGATTGAATCTTCGAGCAGTGGTAGGGTTAGCATTCTTGTCTCCATCGGTTGGCCACCCGATCTCTCCAACAATGATCGACATATTTGGAAACCCGTTCTTCTGAAGTGACCAAACAAGTGTGTCGTAATTAGCATCAAAAACATTGGTATAGGTCTTTCCATTGTCATCCAGAGGAGATGAAACTCCATCAAAGAAGGCGTAGTCTGCAGGGAAGTTGGGGTCATTATAAAGGCTTATAAAGGGGTAGATATTGATAGTTATAGGACATGCATTGTCATTCAAGAATTTGACAATTTTCAACATAAGGTCATTGATGTCTGAGCGAAAGTCTCCACCGGAAGGGACATTGGATGAGGTTTGGTATACATCGGCATTCAGAGGGATAGTGACCTTCACTTGATTGGCTAAGCCAGCTTTTATTAGTGCTGATTGGATGTTTTGAAGTGCTGGAAGTGTCATTGCATCATATGTCCCATTCAATGTCTTCAAAAATGGTTCATTACCAACCGCAACATATCTGATGGAAGACGAAAGACACAAGGAGAAACAATGTTATAGCATGCGAACTAAGAATGCAGTAATGTAACCACATCAGACATGCATGTTTGTATGAGCAGGTATTTTAATGAGTGAAAACTACGAGTATAGTCTATATACATGGTTCAAGTACAGGCTAGTTTACATGCGAACAAAAGGTTCTCTTACGAATGATAGTGGAACCAGCTCTGGGTCGGACGTCGGAGACTAACGGACACTCTAAATGAGGCAACCAAAAGCTCCATTCCTTTAGACCTTTAACATACTAGCACGCTGCACACCCACCAATTCCTTTAGACCTTTAACATACAAAAATATGGACTATGTAGTACATGTTCCATCTATACATTGCTATTTTCTACTAAGACAAGTAGAAAACGTAAAGGAGGAACTTTTCGGGAGCATAGAGAGCTCCTCAAGATTTCGAGCGCGTCACGTAGGATTGTCACGTCATCAATTTATATTTTTATTGTTTAAAAAATAGAGTTCTACATAGATTTAAATACATATAAAAGAGTTTTGGATAAGCGAAAATTAGAGTTTGATTTTGGATGAACAACCTAAATTATAATATTATGTAAATTGTGTATAACTTTTGTTACGTAATTCGGAATATTATAATTTTTGTACCATTGGATAGTGTTCGAAATATGCTTCGAAATAAGATCCATTTATAATATAGTTCTACAACTTATGAAATATAGAGCGCCACGTAAGATTGTCATGTCGTCAATTTTTATTTTTATTTTTAAAAAAAATTGAGTTCTATATAGATTTAAATACATGTAAGGAGTCTTGGATAAGCGGAAATTAGAGTTTTGTTTTGAATAAACAACCTAAATGATTATATTATGTAAATTGTGTATAACTTTTGCTACCTAATTCAGAATATTATGATTTCTGTACCATTGGATAGTGCTCGAAATATGCTTCGAAATAAGATCCATTTAAAACATAGTTCTACAATCTGTGAAATAGAGAGCGCCACTTAGGGTTGCCATGTCAAATAGTTTTTATTTTAAATATTTGAAAAAAAAAATAGAATTCTACATATATTTAAATACATAAAAGAGTTTTGGATAGGGGGAAATTAGAGTTTCGTTTTGCATAAACACTTAAATTATTATATTATGTAAATTGCATTTAACTTTTGATACCTAATTCAAAACATTATATTTTTTCTTTTACCATTGGAGAGTGCTTGAAATATGCTTCAAAATAAGATCCATTTACAATATAGTTTTACAACTCATAAAAATATATTAAACTAGGTTTGAAACCAGTGCGTTGCACGAGTTGTTGTTTATTTTATTTTATTGCAAATTTTTTTGTTAATATTATTGTTGATTTTGTGTTGTTGTAAAATGAGATTTTTCAAGATCATTGTATTTACATACTTCCTCCGTTCTTTTTCTATTACAACAATTATCACTTTAGGTAGTTTCATCTTTTTGAATCATTCCACTTTTGGTAAAAAAAGAAACTACAGTTGACAATATTACCTTTACTATATGTAATTAAAACCATCATTTATTACCCGAATTGCCTTATAAAGTTGCGTTTACTTTAATAAGGATTTATTTGTCCCCCTACTCTAGTTAACTAAAGAGGTACCTCTATGCTAAACTACCCATTTTTTTATTTCCTGAAAAACCATGTCCAAACCAATTGTTGAAGCAGAAAAAAAATGGAGAAAGGATTTGTCATTATACTATAATTTCTAGATTTGTTATTTTCATATATAAATCTTATAATTTTTAATATTCAATTGGATATTGTAGGTAAGTCTATTATTAAATGGTATCCCAATAACAGGTATGACTAACAATAGCTAATACAGTTTTAACATGAATAATACCCGAATGATACTTTAAGAAAGTAGAGGGTAATAATTTAATAGATGCAGGACAGAAAGAATACTTTCTTAAAAATTGATAAGAATAACATGACATTCTTAGGTGGAGCTCTTTATAATATTCTAAGACTGTTTTATTTAAATCAAACTCTAATTTTTACATAATCCAAAACTCTAATATATATGTAACTTTATCGCTATAGATTTTAGTTAATAAATTTTATTGCAATACTATATTGTTTTAGTTTGGTTGAGTAAGGTTGAGGTTTTGAAAGATAATATGTTTCATCCTGTAAATTGGACCTATAATCAAATGTTATAATCACATATAATACACTATACTTAATACTTATAGCCATTATTATATTTATCTAAAAAAAAGACTAAATAATATCCTACAATGCATCTAATTTAATATATATTTTCATGAGTTGTAAAACTATATTGTAAATAGATCCTATTTTGATGCATATTTCAATCACTCTTCAATGGTAAAAAATTTATAAAGTTTTGAGTTAGGTAGCAAAAGTTAAATTCAATTTACATAATATAATAATTTAGGTTGTTTATTCAAAACGCGACTCTCCCCCTATCCAAAACTTTTTTATGTATTTAAATATATGTAGAATTCTATTTTTTTTTTCAAATATTTAAAATAAAAACTAATGACATGAAAATCTTAGGTGGCGCTCCCTATTTCATAAATTGAAGAACTATATTGTAAATGGATCTTATTTCAAAGCATATTTTGAGCACTATTTAATGGTACAAAAATTATAATATTCTGAATTAGGTAGCAAAAGTTATACACAATTTACATAATATAATAATTTAGGTTGTTCATTCAAAATGAAACTCTAATTTCTGCTTATCCAATATTCATTATATGTATTTAAATCTATGTAGAATTCTATTTTTAGAAAAAAAATAAAAATTAATGACATGACAATCCTACATGGCGCTCTATATTTCATAAGTTGTACAACTATATTGTAAATGGATCTTATTTCGAAGCATATTTCGAATGCTCTCCAATGGTACAAAAATTATAATATCTGAATTATGTAGCAAAAGTTATACACATTTTTCATGATATAATAAATTAGGTAGTTGATTCAAATCCAAACTCTATAAAATTAGGTTGTTGATTCAAATCTAAACTCTAATCTTCGCTTATCCAGAACTCTTTATATGTATTTAAATCTATGTAGAACTCTATTTTTGTAAAAGATAAAAATAAAAATTTGATGACGTGGCAATCCTACGTGGCGCGCTCTATGGCCTTGAAATCTTGAGGAGCTCCATATGCTCCCGAAAAGTTCCTCCTTTATTTATATATATTGATTAGATGAATTGTAAGACATTATTTACTCTTCCTTTTAGATAAATATAATAATAGCTATAAGTATTAAGTATAGTGCATTATATGTGATTATAACATTTGATTATAGGTCCAATTTATAGGATTAAACATATTATCTTTCAAAACCTCAACATTACTCAACTAAACCAAAACAATATAGTATTGCAACAAAATTTATTAAGGAAACTTTGTTGTTACAACAAAAACTAAAATCTATAATGATAAAGTTACATATATATATTAGAGTTTTGGATTATGTGAAAATTAGAGTTTGATTTAAATAAAACAACCTTAGAATATTATAAAGAGCTCCATCTAAGGATGTCATGTCATTCTTTTTTTAATTTTTATTTTTTTTTAAGAAAATAGTATTCAACATAGATATAAATACATATAAGGTGTTTTGGATAAGTAAAGATTACAGTCTGAATTTAAATAAATAACCTAAATTATTATACTATGTAAATTGAATATAACTTTTGCTACATAATTCGCAATAGTGTAATTCTTTTTACCATCGGAGAGTGCTCGAAATAAGATCCATATACAATATAGTTTTACAACTTATGAAAATATATTTATTTAGATGAACAATAACGTATTATATATTCTTTATTTTAAATACATATAAAAATAACTATAAAAATAGTGTATTATATGTGACAATAGTAATTATGTCTTTCAAAATCATATTTTAAAAATTGAGTTATATAAAGATAAAAAATTCATATCTATAGTTTTGAACCTATAGCATTCCATGAAGGCATTACATGAAAAATCAATTATAAGTTTGTCATCCAGATTGCAGAGGTATTATGCAATTGTTTAATTATTTTATTCCTAGAATATTTATTGTATACATAATTATTTATTTTTTTTGGGTATATATATGTGTCAGATCTTATTCTTTTCTCCATGAACTTAATTTTACTAAAACTATTTGGAAATCAAGGTTCGCGTTTCTAGAATATTTGAGGTCACTGATCATAAAAAGGGTGGAAGTTTGATAAGTCTTGATATGGTCATGATTGATGGAGAGGTATTTTTTTTCTCTTAAATAGTATTTTTGATTATTAGTAGAGGTTAGTTTTATATTTAATTAATTATATTCATGATACTATCATTATGATCTTCTTTTTGGCTTTCGCATCTTTCATTCTATATGCGTTAGTATTTATGTGTTATATTAAAAGTTGAAGTTGTGGCTCGCACTCATGTTTTTCTCTATTCTTTATGTCCTGTATCTATTATTAAATTAATACCCTCTACTTTATAAAGTATCATTCGGGTATTATTCATTTTAAAACTGTGTTAGCTATTGTTGGTCATACCTATTATTGGGATACCATTTAATAATAGACTTAGCTACAATATTCAATTGAATATTAAAAATTATAAAATTTATATATCGCAATAACAAATCTAGAAATTACAGTATAATGATAAATACTTTCTCCGTTCTTTTTCTACTGCAACAATTGATTTAGGCGTGGTTTTTAATGAAATAAAAAAATGGGTAGTTTAGCATAGAGGTATCCCTTTAGTTAACTAGAGTAGGGGATAAATAAATCCTTACTAAAGTAAACGCAACTTTATGAGGCAATTTGGGTAATTAATGATGGTTTTAACATAAAGTAAAGGCAATATTGTCAGCTGTAGTTGCTTCTTTACCAAAAGTGGAATGGTTCCAAAAGATGAAACTACCCAAAACGGTAATTGTTGTAATAGAAAAAGAACAGAGGAAGTATGTAAATACAATGGTGTTGAATAATCTCATTTCACAGTAACACAAAATCAACAATAATATTTAAAAAAATTACAAAAAAATAAATAAACAATAACCCGTGCAACGCACGGGCTTCAAAACTAGTATTGTATAAACGAGAGCCAAGCTCAAAATACATGATAAGCCAAGATTCTTGACACAACCATGCACACGCTCAAGATTAGATTTATGATAATCCATAAACTAACTGGAAAGCAATTGTCCCTCGAACCACCATTAAAGCACCCTAAAAAAAATTGTGAGGATGTCAACAAGTTTAGTTGGTCAAAATTTGGCAAGGTACCCACTAGGTGAACATTAAATTTCATCTCAATCATTAATTTCTCATTGCGCATCTTTAAGTCTTTTATGCCCAACAACAAAAATACACTCGGTCCTCGGAATAGCACTGAACACTAATACATCTGAAATCAAAACCATAACCAAAAAGCTTTGCCCTTCTAAAACTAATTAATCATTGGGGTTGTTGTAGATAGCACATACAAAGCTTTATGTTTCTTTTGGGACAGATTTTGGGGTTGCACCGAGCCCACCTACCCTGACTCCCCTCCCCATGGGCCATGAGAATCAAACCCCGCCATACTTGAGCGTTAGTATTTGATATGGCTCGAAATTGGAATAGCCTAACGTGCTACTTTTAGTACTCAATCCCTCTTTGATTAGTCTATCTCTGCCTATTCGCAGTAGGTAGGACACACCATTAATCGTTAATATTTTTAATTACATTTTATAGATTGATATCTTAAAACTATACATTGAAACAAATCTAATAAGTAATAAGATCCCATGCAAATCATAATATTTAATCTTGTATATTCAATATAATGAGTTAGTCTAATAAAAGATAGAGTGAGTATCTTCCTTTATAATTTCACTCTTTTTGCTTAAATTGAAACTTACTCCTTCTCTCCCTCAATATATGTTCCATTTCCTTTTTCAACAGTGAAAGTTTATTAACTTCAACCGCGTGATCTCTATTAATGATTAAAATATTATCATGTTGGATCTTGTTCGGTTCGTGTTAATGTATTAAGCTTTGATTTCAAAAGTATCGAAATTCTTATAATTTAACACTTCGTACTTAACCTATTAACGGTCAAACATACACGGAATAACAAATAGTGCTTATAGTAAGGGACAGAGGAGGAAGTAACATAAATCATCAATCAATCATTACTAAACATGTCCGTACGTAATCAAACATGATATAAAATTAATAACAGAGATAAGTTACCTGACATTAACACCATGGGAAGAGACATAAGAGGAAAGATTCTTGGAAACCCATTTTTCAGCAGCGCTAACATCAGTTGATAAAGCAGGCAATAAATCATTTGGAATACCAATCATAACCTCAACTCCTGACTTACCCAAAGCTTTCAATGCATTAACATCTGGTTCAAAAAGCTTCACCTTTGAAATTCCATTATCTTTCAACATTTGAACCACTATTTCTCCATCTAAAGGGTGCGTTGCTTGTGTTCCCCAATTTGCCCCTATGCTATTTCCATCAACACCCATCATGATCACCATTAAAATCAACCCTATCATACCAATCATGCACCTCACCTCACCACATAAACAAAAACACCCACTCATCTTCTTCTTCCCCATATTAACTTCTTTTTTTTTTTAAGAAGAAAGTTTAGAGCTTTTTTCACTTTGATTTCACTTACCCAATAAAATTTTAACACTTGGGTTTTTTTTTATATAGAAATCAATACCCACAAAAGTTTTTTTTTTTATTTGGCACAATTTCTTGTGACAAAGAAAAATATTTACAAGAGAGAAAATTAAGAAGAAGAACAAGAATATGGGTGTTTCAATTGATTGCTCGTTAAGTTAACTAGGAGTATCTGAACAGAAAAAGGTCAATAATTGTAGGTGAGAATTAATATTTAAAAGAATTTATGAAGAGAAATGGATTATGACGAAATTATTGTTAGAATAAGAGAGAAGGAAGCAGCCGTAAAGGTGTGAGAAAGAACGTAAGTTGAAGTAGTGGTTGTATTGTATATAAAGAGGAGCAACAAAAAAAAAAGTAAAGCAAAGCAAAGCTCACAAACACTATAAATAAAGTCAGGGGAAAGCAGAGGAATGAAGTGAGTAAAAACAGAGGAAGAATGTAGAGTGTAGCAAGTTATGCCCCCACTTCAGAAAAAGTTGGGGTCTTATGACTCAACTTTGGATATCCTTAGTTTAGCGGTAAGCTTCTAGCTTGGTAATCTATATTCTTTATAAGTAATATTGATGTGACTAGGCCTCATTTACAAATTTTTTTATGACAAAGCCTCATATACTATTTGACTAATAAGAAATTGACACATAGTAGTACCAGTTTTTTTTAGGTAAAGAGACTTGTAAAGGCAAATGATATAGACGTGATTTGATATAAGATCTTAGATACCACCTCTCAAAACTAGAGCTTTCAGTTTGGTCGAAACCCGCTGGTTGAACAACGAGTTCTAATCGAGCGAGTCGATAACAGGCAGAAGCATTGCTCAATTCGACTCGAAAACTGCTCGACTCGTGCTCGTTGCTCGTGAACCTCACCAAACCCATACTTGACTCGTGCTCATTTAGATTTCTTATAGCTCGACTTAAAACTCGACTCGAGCTCAACACTCGATTTTTTCTCGAATAGCTCAACTCAAGCTCGGGAGGCTCAGTATTCGAACCGAACACAACTAATGACAAAGTCAATCCAAGAATTCAAACAAATGTCATCATTTAAGTTCATACTTTAGTAAGGCCCCATATACAATAGTAATATACTAGACCCATAAGGAGATTTAAATAAATTACTTAGGTAAAAGTAATGTTTTATAGACTAAAATAACTCCCATCTCATAATAATCAATCATTGTGGGGCTAATGTTTCCCCTACGTTGTTGTTGCGCCTTTCCCACTGTTTTGCTACTTCCTTCATATCTCCTTACTTTTCTTTTCTTTTTTCAATTTGCTGCTTCTTTTGGTAATAATTCACCTAATTTCATTCTAATTGGATAAAAAAAAAGTTATTTGATTACATTTTTGACATTACAGGTATGGAAGGAATTTTTTTTACTTATAATATTTAGCTAATATGGCATTTTTCTATATTAAATAAAATAATTTCCTAAAATTATCGGGCAGCTTGCGAGCTTATCGAGTCGAGTAAGGTCATATACTCAACTCGTGCTCGTTAAGGTTTCAAGTCGAGTACAACCAACTCGAGTTGAGTCTTAACCGAGCGTTGAGTGAGTCAAGTTCGAATTGCTCGAGAGCTGCTCAACTCGATAGGAGTGTTCATTTCATATAATTCTATCCGATCTGAAATTTCGGATATCTGAAAATTTTGGATCGGCAAAAATGCGATCCGAACCCGATCCGAAAAAATCGAATATCCGAAAACTAAAAAATTACTACCTCCGTCCTAGAATAGTCCGAACACTTTCCTTTTATGTTTGTCCCAAATTAATTTGAACACTTTCCTTTTATGTTTGTCCCAAATTAATTTGAACACTTCCATTCTTGGCATGGTCCCACCGTTAATATATTATTTATTTTACATATCTTTAGCCCACATTCTACATTTTATCAATAAAAAGTTACCCAACTTTATCTCTCCTCTAATAAAAAATAACTCACCAACTCCTATCACATCTACTTTTTAAATAAAATAACATAACCACATCACAATTTATCACCTTAAACTACGTGTCTCGACAAGTGGTCAGATCTTTCTGGGACGGAGGGAGTACATTTTTCAAAGGAAAAGTTCATAAAATAAGTTTCAGATCGGATGATCGGATATTCCGGATATCCGGCTCAAAAATAGATGTTTTCAGATATTTCAATTTGGATATTCGAAAAAAATTCCAATGTTTCGGATATATTCGGATATCCGAAAACGAAAATTTTCGATCTGTATCTAATCCGAAAATTTCGGTTCGGATATCCGAACCGAAATTTCCGAAAACTAAAAGATCGGATCGGATCGGATATTTATGAACATCCCTACAATTCAATTAGCACCCTTTGGTTACTGCAAACTGATTGCCAACTTAACTGAATAAATTAAACTGAAGTGACCCATAACTGAAACGTGAAATGAAAAAAGTCAACTTAATTAAAGTGAGTTGCACTTAACTTAACTAAAAATGAATTGAAGACAAACTGAACCGAAATTAACTGCATGAAAAGCTAATGTTAATTGAATTGAACTGAAGTCAACTGAAAGTTAATGAAGTAGATTGAAATGCAGTTGAAAATTGTTTTAAATTGTAACAAGTAATTATCTAATTTTTTTCTAAATCATAAACGAACAATGACATAATGCCTTAATTCATAGAAAGTAATCTAACTGAATTCATTTTATATCCGTAACTTTAAAGATAAATGTATAAAAATGCATTCAACTATGACATAATGAATAATCACCTCTAGAAAAATATGGCAAAGATAACTATTAAATATAGCTTAAGATAACACATTTCAGGTGTTATCCAAATCAGTTTTATATTAGGTAAATAGAACAACTGAATTAGGTATTATCTTAAACAGAGCAAACAAAACGGTTATCTCGTATAAATGTTAAGTATTTTGCGCTGTATAAAGCTTTTCCCAATGATGTTGCACCCGGACTTCCCGGACCGCCTCCTGCCGGCTCACATTCCGACCATAACGGATGTGATGAAGACGTCCCCTCCGATGGGTATCTTACTCAAATGGTGGGGGAAAAAAATGATAGTCGAAGCATCATTCGACGTAGTACCACCGGAGCTGGAATTTATGGTCGACCCCGCACCCGCTCTTCCCCGAGAGCGAAGGATGTTGTCAGTTACCGAGAGCTGGCTAACGGTGCAAGCCGAAGGAACATCCACCAACGTCAAGTGGATACATTTAACCAGTCCATGCAAAGTGATACTACTGAAATGCGCATGGGGATTCTCCAAAGAAAACGGGACTCCAATGTCGGGGTTGAAACTGATGCTTTCCAAAGAAGAAAACCCGATGCCCCCTTCTTCAACAAGAAATGGGAGCTCTTCCACGGCCGGACGCCACAGTGGTGTTCGGGAGCCTACCAAATCTGAAACCAGGGATGACTATTCTCTTATGGAATGCTAGAGGGGCTGCTAGGCCGGGGTTTCGCCGAAACCCTCGCCAACTAATCAAAGACCATGACCCGTATTTCATAGTCATCACCGAAACTAAAGTAAGCAAGGATAGCATGGCTGGAATTATTGAGTCACTGCCATTTAATTCGTTTGAGTGCGTTGAGCCGATGGGCCTTTCCGGCGGGATTTTGCTGATGTGGAATTCGGGGATAACTTCCTTCGTTCCCATGGGCAAAGAACCGAGAGCTCTTCACGGCATTATCCAGGTACACAACAAACCTTCTTTTTATTTCTCAGTTTTATATGCAAACACTAAACACAGGGGTAGATTGGAAATGTGGGAAAATTTGAAATTGCATGCCAATTTGATCAATATGTCGTGGGTTGTATGTGGTGATTTTAATGAAATAACCTATGCTCATGAAAAAAATGGGGGTAATCGCCCTCAAGAATACAAAATGCGGGCCTATAGAGAGACTATGAATGCTTGTAATTTACTGGATTTGGGTTTTGTTGGTAGCAAATACACTTGGTACAATAAAAGGAAATTACGACCCATCTTTGAAAGATTAGATAGATTTTGGGCTTGTCCAAATTGGCTAAATAACTTTCAAAATCACTGTGTTCAAAACCTACCAAGAATGTCTTTGGACCATAACCCAGTCCTTTTGTCCCTTGATACAACGCCGGCGGATCCAATTGGCCCGAAATTGTTTAAATTCGAACCAGCGTGGATTTCCACAATCTCCTTTGATCCATGGGTTAGGAAAAATTGGCCTTATCAATCTATTCCCATAAATGACAAGCTTGAGTCTCTAAAAACTCAAATTTCGGAGTGGGCTAAAAGCAATGGCAATCCTATAAAAGAAAAGAAAAGACTCATGGCTAGGATTAAAGGCACTCAAATTGCGCTAGAATCAGATCCCCACAATCTTTTTCTATGCAACTTAGAAGCTTCGTTAGCAAATGACCTAGAAAATATTCTGGATCAAGAAGAAATATTTTGGCAAACTAGGGCTAGATAAAACTGGCTCCTACAGGGTGATAGAAACACTTCCTTTTTCCAGCTGTCAACGATCCTTAAAAGAAAATCCAACAAAATTTTCATGTTTAAAAATGAAGTTGGTCATGAAATTACAAACATGCAGGAAATTAGTAGTCTAATTATTTCCCACTTCTCTGAGCTGTTCACTTCTTCTTCCCCCCCAATCCCTCCTGAAATAGCATCGTCCTAATCTATAATATGTTCTCAAACCCCAACCCCGTTGGAAGTAAAAGAGGCATTGTTTGCAATTGGAAGTAATAAATTAAAGCCCCGGGAGATGACGGTTTTCATGCCTTATTCCTTCAACATTTTTGGGATGTTTCAGCTTCGGACTGTATAAATCTAGTCAAAAGAATTTTCACATATTTTGAAATGCCTAGGGATTTAAACTCAACTCTTATCTGCCTCATTCCAAAAATTAAAAACCCGTTAAGAGTTGGAAACTTTAGACCAATTAGTTTGGTTAACACACCCTAAAAAATCGTGACCAAAATCCTTGTCCAACGAATAAGACACCACTTACAAGATTTCATTTCTCCAAATCAAAATAGTTTCATCCCTAGGAGGGGTTCAGATGTCAACTATATCATTGCCTCGGAAATCCTTCATTCCATGAAAAGGAAAAAAGGGAAAAAAGGGTTCTTCGCATTAAAAATTGACCTTGAGAAAGCCTATGATAGACTAGAATGGATCTTCATTGAGCATTGCCTAAAGTTTGTCAACTTTGACATAAATACCATTAAGCTTATTATGGGCTTCATTTCCTCTGTCTCCTCTAGCGTCCTCATTAATGGTAGGAAAACTCAATCCTTCACTCCCACAAGAGGAATCAGGCAAGACGACCCTTTATCTCCATATGTGTTCATTATATGTCTAGAATACCTATCAAGGTGTATCCATGATGCCTGTAGCGCAAAGTCTTGGACCCCGTTTAAATTGCGAGGTGGTAAGATGGAAATTTCCCACCTCCTTTTTGCTGATGATGTCCTTTTGTTTGGTGAAGCAAACATGGAAACCCTTCAGTCTATGAAACAGGTTTTGGACTACTTTTTCTCCATATCGGGTCAAAAAATAAATGAATCTAAGAGTCAATTGCTATTCTCAAAAAACACAAACATTAATTGTATTGATGAATATGAGCAAGTGTTTAATATCCAAAGCACTCAGGACCTTGGAACTTATCTTGGTTTCCCCTTGACCCAAAACAAACCTTCGAAGAGCAAACTTAATTTTCTCATTGATAAAGTGAGCAACAAATTGGCAAATTGGAAATCAAAATCGTTATCTAAAGCTGGAAGAATGATTCTAATAAACTCAACACTTCAATCAATACCAAGATATTTCATGCATACAATCCACTTTCCAATGTATATTTCAAAGAAACTTGACTCCATTTGTGGAAAATTCTTCAGGGGAGGGCTGGGAAATACAAAAAAAAAACATAATTGGGTTTCTTGGAGTAACATGTGTAAACCTAAGTCGGATGGTGGTTTAGGCTTCATCACCAACAATCACCTAAACCTGGTTAGCCTTGCTAGACTCTGCTGGAAAATGGATAATAAATCTAATTGGGCTTCAGAATTTCTTTTTGAAAAATATGTAAAGAACAAAGACCAACCGGTTAATTTCTCTAAAGGTTCACACATTTGGAATAACATTGGGAAGGGTTGGAACCTATATCAACAAAGTATGGTTTGGCATGTGGGATATGGGGATCTAATAAACCTTTGGAATGACAATTGGCTTAATGATCAATCTCTTAGGAACCAAATCTAAGGTCCTATCTTATTCAATGAAACTTCCTTGTCCCTAGCTGAAGTGAATGTAGATGGTAAACCTGATCTCTCGAAACTGTCATTTCCTATTCCTAACCATATTATGGAAAGAGCCCAAGCTGTGAAATTCAGCCAAAATGAGGATTTTCCTTTCTCCTCTTGGACAAAAAATGAGAATTTTGATTCTAAAAAGGTGCAAACTACCTCGTAAGTAAATCAATATCAAATGAAAAGTGGGATTGGATCTGGGATTCTCCAGGATTGCCAAAAATAAAAATTTTCCTTTGGCAAATTTGGTGGGGTAGAATGCCTTGTAATGAAAATTTGCTAAAAACTATGAACCTATCTGATGGTACTTGTTCCTTTTGCCCATTGGAAGATGAGTCAATGGATCATATCCTTCGGAAATGTACTAGGGCTCAAGAAGTTTGGGAAACTTTGGGTATAACAAATTTGAATAATGTCAGCTTTAAGCCATGGATCAAAGAAAACATTTGTGACAAATCCTTCAATCACACAAAGCACCTCCCCACAATGTGTTTTTTGTCTTTGCTTTATGGCACCTTTGGATCCGAAGGAATAAATGGGTTTTCAAAAAAGAAAACATCCCAGCCAATGTCCTCAATAAATCTATTTCCTAGGCTGCTTCTGAATGGTTCTACACCCAGAACCACCCGAAGGAGGCAACCCACCAATCCCCAATCATCTCTTGGAAACCACCCCCCCCCATGAATATCTAAAAATTAACACTGATGGGTCGTATATTCCGAGTTCCAATGTATCAACTACTGCAGGTGTTTGTAGAGATTATATGGGAAATTGGGTGGAAGGATTCATCTCTAAATCTTTCTCCCGAGATCCCTTAGAAGCGGAGTTAAAAGCAATATTACAAGCTCTTTCTTGGATTGATAGTAAAGGATGGAATAATTGTATCATTGCCACTGACAGTGCAAATGTTATATCGGGAATCAAAGGTAACAGGAAAATAAAAAACAACCTTTCTAGTCTAATGGAAAAATGCAAGGAGTGCCTCCAGCAAGGACCAGGCATCGAGCTTCAGTTTGAAGGGCGGGGTGGAAACCAACTAGCGGATGCCATGGCTAAGATGGCAAGACAGGAGGCAGTTTATATAGACCATGTGTATTTTTTGCTTACCCCTCCCCCGGCTTGTATTAAGTTTATGCTTCATGACACTACTATAGTGCATACCCAAACCTCTGACTCGAATATTCGTGAGGATGGACCTCATGGTGTTGTAACAATTTAAGCTTTATATGTTATTTTCCCCCTTTCTCAAAAAAAAAAAGCCTTTGACAAAATGGGTAAAGATAACACCTTTTCTTGAATAGGTGTTTTTCTAGCTTAATTAAGACATAACACATGATGGACACTCTTTTCTTTGGCCTATTTTATTTATTAAAAAAAACAATTTACTAATGACACAAATAAATAGAATTTTTTGTAATTATATTTTATTAAATTGCAATCTACAGCAACAACTAAATACAAAAGAACCATATTCCATTAAAAGTACATCTTATACTAAATTTTGATACAAGAACATATATAAACAAGAATATATTTAACAAAGTTACAACATATCCAAAAAAAACCCTCCCTCTTATGTTTTGGCAAATAGAGTTTAGAGTTTAGAGTTTGCTGTTAGAGTTTAAACTTTTTGTTCAGCAGATTTGACTGCTGATTTGACCACTTTTTTTATAAATGTGTTTGGTAACAATTAACTGATTGCTAAAAGCTTATTGCCATTTGTTTGCGTGAAATGACATTTATAGACATTTTAATACATATGTGTAGTATTAATAATAGAGGCAAAAAAGTCATTGAACATATTTTTACCTAATCCTCTAAACAAAAAGCTCTTATTAGGAGCTTTTCATTTTGAGAGTTTTTATTACAAAACTCTCTTTTACCAAACACCCCTTTTAGAGTCTTTGACTAGTCAAAACTCTAAAAGTGGTCCAAAACTCTCTTTTTGCTCCAAAACTCTCTTTTTGCTCCAAAACTCTAATTGCCAAACACCCTCTTTCTTTCCCGGCTCTCCTCTCCTCTATCTCTCCTCCCTCTTCACTGCAAACACTTGTGAGGGGTTGCTATGGATGTTTTCGTCCTTTTTTTTTTGGTTGCCCACTCGGTTCACCGGAGCTTTGCTCCGGCTACATCCGAGTCCGACCCGGGTCGCACACCTGGCTTTGGTGGGTGAGTCTCCCAACAAGAGTTTCTGCATACGATGAGGCTCGAACTCGAGACCTCCCTTAAGCGACATCAAGTTGCTTACCACTTGAGCCAACTCTTGTAAGCCCATTTTTCTCTCTAATTTTCAGTTTTTAGCTTGTTTTTTACCTTGTTTAATAAGTTAGTCTCTCTTTGTGAGTGGTTCTCTCTCCCTATTATGGGAGCTTTTGTCTCCTTTCTTGTGGGGTTGTCTCCTCATCATATATGGGAGTTGTGAGTATAGTTTGTTGTTTAGTATCTCCTGTCCAAAGTATCAATTCTTCATTTACAATCAGTTGAAGTAAATCCAGTTATACTTCAAAACTACATGAGATCAATAGACCCCATTGTAGAAGGTTGCTTCAGACATCGATGTGAAAGACGGGGGGTTTTATTAGTGTTAAATCTACTCAAATATCGTGGTTTTACCATGTTAGAATTATGTTATTTCAATTTGATATGTATTTGTTAGTTTTGACTTCTACATTAAAAAAAAGGTATACAGTATACACCTCTTGTCAAGTCGCTGCAATTTGAAAAGTCTTTCCTGTAACAACAATCTAAGCCAAACAAGGAAAAGTGAGAAACCTCGGCATAAAACGAACCTATTGAATTTTAGCAACTCAATAAACTCAAAGATAAATACTTTCTCTATTTTTTTAAATTGCACCATTTGGTTTGGGCAAAAAAAAAATGATAGAGAGTAAAAATGGACATATGCCCTATAATAGGATAATTAGATGGGATGGATGGGTAAGTCAGAAGATGATAGGAAGGTAAATTTGGTCCAAAATATTTACCATAATAAAAAATGATGCAATTAAAAAGGAACACCCATGAAAGAAAAAGTGGTGCAATTGAAAAAAAAAACGAGAAAGTATATCCCCATAAACTAAAATTCATAGGTAACAAGATCACGGTTTCACCAGTCTAGGGTTCTTAATACTTGTATTATTTTCCGAGTTCCTCTATGTGATGATTATATTTGTCCAAAATTTTATTATCAATGATATCACCCCTCCCCTATTCCTTAAAAAAAAAAATCACAGTTTCAAACTCCAAATCGAAGACAGATAAATAATCGCTGAGATTACAAAATCAAACTCACAAAGTCGAATAAGCATGCCCTAAGTACGTACTTTTAGCTTCATAATTAATGGTAAACTAGTTTTAATAAACTATCTTTCTTCTTCACTCTTGCTCTACATAGCCAATTAGATTATACTTTCGGTAATATAGGTTTACATTTGATTTAATATTGTTGAATTTTCTATTAAAGTTCCTATCTTTCTTCTTCACTTTTGCGCTACATAGCCAATTAGCTTATAGTATTTGGGTAATTAGAGTTTATAATTGATCTGATAGTGTTGATTATTTTCTGCTAAAGTTCCTATCTTTCTTCTTCACTCTTGCTACACAGCCAATCAGCTTGTTTTGTGTTTATAATTAATCTACGATTATATTATTAGCTTAATGTTTATTCAAACAATTTTTGTTTTATCATGCGCAGTGTTTTTTTCTTGGAAATTTTTATGGATTGCCTGATACCTTGTGAATTTTGAGGTGTTTTAGTAAATGCGTGCGTTAGGGATGAATAACCTGTTTTCCATCTCCTATTCTAATATTGTGATTTGGTGATCAGCCTAGCTGTTCCAATATTTGTTGATGTTGGAATGCCTTAAATCTCTATTCTCGCTCTCCGAATAATACAGCACGGGTACTATAATATATGGGGCTTGCTATTTCGTTTTCTGTTTTGAGGTCTATTTTTGGCCTTAACTGTTTAGGTTAATCACAAGGGTATTATATATACCTTCTAATTAACTTCTGTCTTTATATTACGTAATTTGTACGCTATCTCCTCAAAGATAATACATTGTTTTTGCTCTACGTGTGGAGTTAGCTAACACATTGTTTGTGAACCACGTTAAATCGTGTGTCAATTGTTCTTTAATTCTTAGTTGCTTGATGCTTCATTGCGTTCGTTGTAACAATTGAAATTAACATTACTCATTTCTACTACCGAAAGTTATCACTTCTAATGTGGGTTTATTTGATTAATAAGTTAAAATTTTACTTTGGTAGGGATACTAAAGAACCTTGAAGAGATTCGGTCTTGTCTAGTTTGTATTGGCGGCCAGTAAACAGTATGGTGGAAAAGATGTGGCCTGCCCTTCAATCTTGCAAGCGTCAGGTATGATTTAAATCCTCCCCTGCCATTGATGTAAAATCACTAACATTTGCTGCAATATTGATGGTAGGATTGGTGCTTCATATGTTAACTCAGTGTTATGAAGCAAACGATCTACTCAGTCAATTACCAGAAGATCCTGTGTTTTTTTATCATGTCCTTCTTAACTATGAAGGAAGCCGCAAGAACTAGTGTTCTTTCACATACATGGAATAACTTGTGGCGATGTTTTCCTGTCTTGATCTTTGAAGATTTCTCCGCGATGAAGAGGATGTCCGAAGATGATGAATATGTTTTCGAAGAAAGATCGAACATTTTGAGGTGGGCGAATCAAGTTGTGGAAGCTCATGTTGGTAGATATATAGATGAGTTGAGGGTGACTTTTGATTTGAACAAAAGTTATCAACCTGATCTGGATAAGTTGCTGGTTTTTGCATTAGCAAAACAAGTGACAAGGCTTGAACTAGATTTCACACCATCATTACCTGGAATATGGAAATCCGAATGGTGGTTGACCCTGGATCAGCCTCATAGATTATCAGTCTTTAAGTCTTGCCTAAGTTCTTTGTCTCTCATATACGTTAACGTAACTACAAAAGATATTGATTGCCTTCTTCGTTCTTGCATGGTCCTTGAGAATTTGTCCATACAATCTTCACAATCTTTAAGATGTATAAGAGCTTTATGTTCACCTCTCTAAAACACTTAGAGGTATCTTACTGTCCCCATTTGAGAACCATTGATATTTTGGCCCCAAAACTTTTGTCATTTGCACATCATGGCAACCCTATTGAGCTACATATTAGGGATGCTTCTTTGCTTTCAAAGTTGTCGCTTGGTACCGAATGTTGTACACAAGACATTTTGGCCTATGTTTCTGATTCCCTTTCAAAGTACTTTCCGCAGTTAGAGTATTTGAGTTGGAAGATGCTATTGTATCATCGGGGTTTATGGCTTGATGATTCATATTGTTTCCAGGTATTCCATGATATTTTTATTGATGCCTTTGTTTAATGAATGTGCTTGTGGTGCTTATCCCTATTTTCTATCATAGTTTAATTTAGGGATTAAGAACCCGCCTACCATGACAAAACTCAAGCATCTAGAACTCGATGTCGATGCATTGTGTGATCAAAACCTCCTTGGATGGGCAGACTTGATTGAGGCATCTCCACTACTAGAAAGATTGACTCTGAAGGTACTATTCTGTTCTTTCTCAAATAAAATATGAAGTGCTAAATTTGATATATTGACTAACTTAGGCAAATGGTGAACTACTATCTTAAGTAACTTTAGGAGCTGGTGACTTTCGGATAGAGTTTTGCTGAATTTGGAGATAGAAGTAGTTGAATCTTCGTTCATCTATAAATCTAACACCTACTTTCAGTGATCACTTATCTTTGGAAAAAGTTATGACAATTATTTTTTAGTTTCTAAAGCCTACTTTAAGCTTGATAAGAGTTAATCAATATTCGAACTTCAATGATCTTTAAACTATTGGTTGAGCTTGGCTTATTAAGGGATGTGTTTTGTTTAACTTATTATGTTATAATTTATATCAGACAAAACCAGGTTAACACGAGTTCAAAATCGAAAAAAGTTAAGACACTAGCAAATTATAATGTTCTGGACACTTTTTAGCCTTTAGGCTTTTGTATGTGTACTTTTGACATTTTAAGTTGTTTTTTTTAAGTGTTCATCTCCTTTAAACATGTTATGATGACAACAAGCTTTTGATTATAGAGTTTTTTTCGAGTTTGAACAAGTTATTTTGGACAGACATGAACTAGCTCACAAAAGAACTTAAACAAATGAGCTATTTATATTTTTTACATATTAATCAGGTCGAACATGAAGAAGTTCAAGTTTAGCCGTTTACTAAATAATCTTAAGATTTTGTTTGGAGCCGGGTTTGATGGAGTTTTTCCCATCTTGCAGTTTTTTGGTTGTGCCGGAAGATCTCATCGGAAGATAATGAAACAAAATCGGCGTCCCTTAAAAAGCTTGAAGACACTAGAGCTTTATAACGATCTCGGACTTCCAATTGACCTTGAGTTTGCTACTTATGTGGTTGAAAATTATGTCATGCTCAAAGATGTGATTTTTGGATTTCAGACCTTTATTTTATCCACTTTCAGAATACATAAGTGCGAAGGATCAAGTTGAAAAACTTAAACGAATAGTCCCCCAAGGTGTGAAGTTAACTTTAAAAATGGTGGATGAATCAGAGGAACCCTGCTAAAGGTTCAGCCTCGTGACTTCAAGGTCATAAGATTAAACCACTTGGAGCTTACTCCCAACGAGAATAATTGTGTAGCTAGATCAGATAAGCTTGGGCCGGGAGAGATGATGGTTTAATAGGACCCTTGTTCAGACTTGAAATCATACTTCATATATATGTGGAAAACAAGTGACCTTCAGAATGATTAAGCAGCATGTCAATGACAGATTCACTCCAAGTCCACTTACAGATACGTTAATCGTTTATGATCGGGAGTTAGCGTATTCTTCTTTTATTGGGCCTACTGTCGAGCTTGTAATTTACAGATTTGTTATGTTATTTTGACTGTATTTCGGTCTCAGTTATATACGGCAAGTTTGAAAAAACAAATAATGTTTTATTTTTCTTTTGAAGTTATATTTGATTCTCTACTTGTCCATACTTTAAACATAACATTATACTTTCTTAAGGCATCCTGATCTAGTAGGAGTAATAATCTAGGATGTACAGCAACATCGTACAACAATTTAACATAAATCCTGTACTTTGAAATCCCATAGTACGCCATGCATGCGAAAACAAATCAAAAGCTTGATTTTTTTGTTATTAGAAAACTGTAAAGTGAAACAAAAATCGTTGTGTAGTTCTTTAGTTGACTATATAGATTTTTTTTAAAAGACCCAAAAATCAAAGGAGTTGTGATTGCTTTTTAGTTAGAGGTATAATTGTAAAAGAAGGTGGACGCCAACTCCTCCTCTGGCGATTGATGAATGATGGATCAGCAACATGTTGATATCCTTTGTGGATAAATGCAGGTTGATTAGGAGGGAGAAGGAAATTTCACTTTTTGGCTCAACATAAACACTACATATGAGAAGTATAACTTTTACACAATATGAATGACTATATTTCAATAAATATTGATTATCTATTATCATCACGATATAAATATGGTAACTCAAAATTTTTATACGACTAATACTAAATTTACTATTTAGTGTAAAAAAGGTAATGTTTGGAGAAATTATCAACCAGTTGGCACCAATAAAAAGTGAAAAGCAATAATATAGAATTTAATATATTCATTTGTCATCTATACTAATATATTAAAAGACGATTCCAAACAAAGAACGATGCCACGTGGCGCTCTCCCTTGAGATATTTTAGTCCGTGTAATCCACTTACGATTTAAAAAAAATCATTGTGTAAGATTTGATGTCGTGACTTCATGCTTATATAATAAATTCTTAACCAATAAGCCAAGTTATATTTGAATTTATCATTTCAAAGTAATATATTATTAAAGACAAATTTTCTTACCCGAGAGTCCGAGACATAATCCGGCCCTAAAAACTAGTTGTCTTTTAAAATGAATGTAATAATAATAATACGAATACCGTGGCCGGCTGGCCCAACATTTTCCGCCCATTTGCATTAATAATCCTAATTCCTGAACTTTAGAAAATAGAAACCTCTCAGCTTCCCTCACTCATACCGAATTCTGAGACTCGAATTGATCTTCGAAATCCAGGTTTTTATATTTCCGTTGATGAATCTACTTGTTTAGACGATCTTTTGTTGCTATTTTTCATGTGAAATTTCATTTCTTGCGATCTTTAAGATCTACTTCATGTGATTGTTCATGGGATTGATTTTATGCGATTGTTATTGTTTGTTTCTTGAATTCAACTCATTTTTTGTTTATCTCATGTTTTTAGGGATAATTTACATGTTATAAACTTATGATTCGAATTTTTGGTATATGTTCGTTTCATGGAATCAAATGATAAGAATATTTATGTTACAATTTGTAGATGCGCATATTTTCATGCTTGTTCTTGTTTGTTTCATCAAATCAATTTTTGAAGTTTTGTGACTGGGAATCTGGAATGTAGCATATGGCGACCTTGAGAAACTTGAAGATAAAAACTAGCACTTGTAAGCGCCTTGTTAAAGAGTTACACTCTTATGAGAAAGAGGTCGAAAGTGAAGCTGCTAAAACAGCTGATATGAAGGAGAAAGGTGCTGACCCTTATGACCTTAAGCAACAGGTATGTTTTCGCACCGATTTCTGTCTTATTATTAAGTTGTCTGTGTTGATGTGCCAATTTATCTGAAATTAGTCTACATTGAAATCCAATAAAACCTGGTTGAGGTCATGATTCGAAAATACGATATGGTGTCGGTCATGGTCGTGGAAACGGTTGTGGTTTTGTGGGAACGAAACTGATACATTCAATGCGGAAAGCATCGTGGTTTTGCCCGCAAAATTATTGTTATAGTCCTTTTAGGTGGTTGTAAGTTTTTGGAGTATACCCCAATATTATGATATAAATTTTAAATTTGTAATAGTTAATGAAGTATTTTATGTCTCCTAGTTTTTAGTACTGCTATAATGGAAAATACATTTAGAAAAAGGGGCAAAATTGCCTTGTCACTGTCGGTTGAGCTGAAATTTCGACTTATTAAAATCCACCATGTTGAACCGATCAAATTCGATTTGCGGATGTTGAAAATCATTGCAATATAAGGACTGAACTGATTCAGGCTTTTTTCGATACCATGGTTGAGGCTGGATTAAGACTCTTGCACTCTTTTTTTATTTCTCCTACATTTCTATAGTTCATTTTACCAAAGTCATTTGTAGAATTTCTTAGACTGAGGGCCTGAGGCTATCCAATCGGGATTTGGGGTATTGTGTCTCCCACGAATTGCGTAGCAACGCCTACCTGTTGGCATTTGCAACAGCCTTCCATTAGAAATATGCTTTGGGATTTGGGTTGCATTTAGTTCATTATGTGTTCTATTCTTGTATACTGCTGTTCAATGTCCTAGGAGACTTTTCCAAGATATTGACCTGTGTGATTAATGTGTGGGACTTAGCCAATAGTGTATTAGCATAGTAGGAACAAGGAAAGATGATTGGGTTAATGTACTCTTGTTTTCAGGCAATTTATTGTCACTGATTGCACTATGTTCTTCTCTGTCTTGTCCAACCAAACCCTGCTAAACTAGCCAAGAATCATTTCTTTGACTTGCAAATGCATATCTTGTTTCAATGTTGTCATTGATGCTTTTGATTTTTCCTGGTTATTTATGTATCATGCGTACATACCTATACTGTTGAAATGAATTGGTTGAATTGAGACAATTGTGAAAGGATTTTGAGAAATATTCGATTACCAAAGAAACTTAGATGCATCTTTGATTTTTCATTTTAGATGCATTGAGAGGTTGAGACAGTTACCAAAAGCTATAACGTGGGAAGGTACCATTCTTTTGAAAGATTTTGTTTACCAGTTGGTTTGTCCCAGAACCTTTTGGCATCCCCTTTTCATTTTCTAACTACCTTTTTTTGGAAATATTCAAAAAAAATTCCGATATGAATTTAGTACTACCAATTGCTAGAGTACAATCTTTAATTGTTTAGCTTCTATTGAAAGGCTTTCCCACTCTATAGTCTGCTTGATTCAAATTTATTAACAATATCACTTAACAAAGAATGAATAGCTTTGTACATGATCTTGTGAAATTAATCATCTTCATAACACTCCCCTATATCTTACTTTCAGGAGAATGTGCTGGCTGAATCAAGGATGATGATTCCTGACTGTCGCAAGCGCCTGGAGTCTGCACTGGCTGACCTAAAGGGAACATTGGTACAATGTTTCTCATGCTCCACTTGTTGGATAACTCATATTTAGGTGTCAGACATCCATGTACTTCCTCGAGTTTTAGGGAATATGGAATATCTGCTTGAAAATGTCACTCTGCTGTGGATGTATCTGCGTTGCACTCTGTATCTTCTGATCTTGAAACATGTAGTTTATAGATGCTAGTATTTATATGGAGTTTGATATCTTATTAACTTTATCTCTTTGAACATCAACCTTTTTTTTCAGGCGGAGCTAGAAGAGGCTGACGAGAAAGAAGGGTCAGAAATTGATGAAGCTCGTAGCACCATTGCTGATGTTGAGAAACTGTTTCAAAGTGAAGATGCATAGTATATGAATTGCAAAATTAGATTCCAACTAATGTGAGAGAGCTATACGCTCCCAAAAGAAGTGAGCTGAGGTTTTGTGGTGAAATTCAAAATATCACTCTAGCTGTCAGTTACCAGGTGTGGTAAAAATATAAATGTTTCGTTGGTTTGTAGTCTATGACAATTAACTTCCTTGCCCGCCTGGATCTGGACTTTTTATTGTCCTCCGTAACTTACCCCTTTTGGTCCACTAAGGATTCTGAGAATTGACTGATTCTATATATTTCATATGTTCATTTGATCAACACTCCTGTTTGAACTAAGAAAATAGTAGTATGTCAAGTATTAAATTACTGAGGTAATATAGTTTCAAATTGTGGCTGAATATGTATTAGTGAGATGGTATAACATCAAGGTTAGGGTTGGAATAATTAAGTGTTGCCCTTGTACTATGAAGTAGGAGTGAGTTATTATTGACGACTTTATTAGATTCATACACTCTAGTGTCAAACGCAAAAGTGATAGTGTTGAAAAGGATGAAGTGAAGGTTGCAATTTGACATAAATTGTTTTCACTAAGAATAGGATATCTTTTGTGAACGACTAAATTTCGTCCTGTATGTCCTAGGTATTGCCTTAGATAAAAGAAGATTGCACCCTATATATACTCCCTTTCCATTTCCTTTCACTCTTTTGCTCTGTTTTGTTCAACTTATTTTCATTCCTTATAAAAATAATAAGTTCAGTTAAGTGAAGATAAGGTTTTATAAACTCACAAAATAAGGTCTAATAAGTTTAGATTAGTTCAGTTTGGCAAAAAATAAGGTCTAATAAGTCCATACAAGTTCAAGTAAACAAAAATAAGTTGAAAATAACAGTCCCAAATTGTGAACTATCTTGGACTCTCTTTCCTCCATAATTTCCACCACACAATCTACCACCATTGAAGGACCACAAAATCCAGTGGGTTCACCACCAACGTCGACCATCAAATCTTGCCGAAATCTTGAAGCTTCACCTTATGACAGACCATAGGCTCAGGCGTCCATGACAAATGTCAGCACCTATGGTAGAGTGTGTGCCACACATGTTTGTACCTAAAGTAAAGCGTCTGTAATAGGCGCTTGCACTTATTGTGGGATGTATTTGGTAGACGATTGACCTGTGCTTCAGTCAACAATTTTAGACGCTCAAGTTGTTTTTCCGGCGAAGATGGATGTAACGCCAATTTTACATCCATGTTTTGCTTTTTCAGCAACATCTTTCTTTAATTTTTTTTTTTTGTATTGGAAATAGTGATGGTAACAATGGGGCCGTGTTTTGATAGTGGTAGAGGAGGATGCAAGTGAAGGTGGGTGTGTGGGATAGGGTGGAGAGAAATAGGGTAAGGAAAGGGAGAGAAAAGGGGGAAATGAGGTTGCAAGTATAAAAATACAGAGAGATAGTAGGAAAATACAAGATAGGAATTGAATAACAAAAAAAAATTGTAGCATTGTCAAGGAAACGTAATTCCACATTCTTCTTACTTATTCAAAACTTGACCTAGTTTTATCTAGTCCTTCAATTAAGAATTGGCTAGACGACATACTAGATTCCACATCTGTTGTCGAAGTCCTTACGTCTTAAATAATGCATAAATTAAGCATGACTAAAGCCATTGTTTCTTGGTGACTAGTGAGTATTCGAAACGAACACAATAATTGCATTTCACAAAATGATATTTCTATCTTGTTAGCTTGGGAACCAACTCTCCTTTTTTTGATGGTGCGAATGGAACCACCACCTCCTAAAAATATCAAACTAAGATTTGATGTCTCATTTGAAGAACAATAAGGGCAGAGGTCTTGTTCTTTTGGATTGAATTGAACTGAATTACCATTAATTCAGTCCAAAAGAACATGGCCTAAGTAGTAACATGATCCTATCCTCCAGCTCTTTACACATATCATCTTATTGCACTTTAAACCCTGGTTCCATGATCTATCCCCTCCTTTGTCGCAAAAGCAATAATTCATCATGACATTCAAGTGGCATCGAGACACGATACTATGAACATTTTCATATAAGGGGATAACTTGCTTGTGATTAATAACTAGAAACAACATTTGGTAAATGACTTTTGGGTAGCTAGAGAGCCGATTTATAAGCCATAATTTTAAAATTGGTTTTACTAATTTTTTTTATATCGACTTTGGACATTTTTTTTATTAATTTTGCATAAAACAACCAACAACTTATTATACCATATTATAAGTAGCCAATGGTAAAACATTCAATATAAATAACTAATACAAACAGTTGGTTATTCAGCCTAGTAATAACTAAAATCTAACAAACAATTGTCAATTTCCAACACATCCATAAAATAAAAGTATCATCTTTTTGAGTTTGATACGTGACACAAAGCCTGATAGCCACATAACATGTAATGCATGTATATTGAGAGACAAGTAGAGCAACTAATAAAATGACTAATTTTGGACACCTAATTACTTAGTCCAATGTATTTAGGTAATTGTAAATTTGTAACTATCAAAATTTCTCAAGTCTTTTGCCATGTACCTTGATGTAATTTCTTTCAAACACTTAAACATAAAATGCAAAACATGGAGATTGGAGAGACTACTAGATCACAACTATGACACATACTTCTGTATATCCCACTGATATTTCTGTAATTATAGATAAAAGAAGTCGAACTTTCCAAAAACACCTCCTATCTTTATTTTCATTAAAATTTCCAAAAATACGAATAAGTATTAACAAAGTTATATGAAATGCACTATAATGCAAGTTCTCAAATGAGGCGATCTTATCATCACTATCTATCTTAAAATGATCACTTTTTATATATGTTACTTTCAAACAAACTCTTTATCGCAACTAATATGGGAAGCTTCCCCAATTAATGGTGTTCCACATATTTGGGAAACCAACCTACATCATTGGAAATGTCATCTTTTTGCATTTTTTTTTACTTTGGGGAACCTAAAAACCCACTTATGTGGATGCTCTGAGACCTTAAGACGATCCTTTTGTAGACCAACTACGACACTAATCTAGTAATCTACCCACTTTCATAAAGCCCTCTGGCCTCTTAGAACACGTGCTGAACTCCAAAACCCTAAATTACGCTCACTCTCAACTCTCAACTCTCAACTCTCAACTCTCAACTCTCAACTCTCAACTGTTTAAAATTAAAATCCTAACCCCTCTCAAAACCCTACTCCCTTTCCAACTTTCCACTCTCCCCTCTTTCTTTCATCAATCAACTCAAGGAAGAAAATGCCGTTGGGTGACAGAGATGGGGATAAAGAATCCCGTTATTGCGGAGTTGAAACAGAGTTCAGCAATAATATGCCTCAATTGCTCGATTTCAACATTAAGGCTGGATTTGACTTCGTTCTTGCTACTTTGGTGCGTCAAATTTAGCTCTTAATATCATCTTTTTTTTTATGTTCTGGGTATTCTTTGATTTGATTTTTATGTTCTGGGTGACTATTAAGCTATTCACATTTTATTTCATATGTGCTTAAGTCAGTCTGTCACCTAAATTGATTTGTTTAATGGCAGAAAAAGTTTGTACTTTTTGATACATCAATGTGAGCTTGTTTTGCACTTTGTTGGGCTGCCATTTAGCTACATTTTGAAATTTGCAGTTTAAGGTTTTTGTTGTGTTGTGGGTTTTTGTTTGTTAGTTTGTTTGTGTAATGGATTTAGTTTAAATTGTTATTTATGTTTTGAAAGGTGAGAAGTGAAGTAGTTTATGTTGTAGGTTATGTGATGTGGCTTGTTATATGGGGTAATTTAAGTGTGTGCCCATTTTCTCTAGAATTAGTAATAATGCTACTTTGCTCCTGAAGAATCTCGGTTATTGTTGTTTGCAAACCATCTGGGCTTTTGTGCTTCTTGAACATATTTACCAGGTTTAGTGTGACAGCTGAGGAGTGATTGATTTAGTTTAGTGCTGTTTTCGAGAAGAAGGAAATGCCATATGTTGGAAAAGATTCCATGTTTTCCGAGATTAAAATATCAGAGATTTTAGGGGAGGGGGGGGGGGTCATTGTGACATTATCTCACCAGAAATATTATCGGTTAATTTGAGTTCTTGGCTAGTCAATGTGGTGCCATTTTGGAGCTTTGATTTGCTTGGAAATCGCCAGCTGCAAAGAAGTTTTAGCTGATTTGGGGGACATTAGTCAAGACTCAAGACAATAGCAAATTCTAAATGCACATTTACCTGTTTCCAAGTAGATTATTAGTCCCATAACTTTATGTGGGCCCTTGTTGAACATTCATCACCCTGTTTTTCCTTCAAAGCTTTATGTAAGATCTAGCCTTCAAGTAATAATATAATATAATAACTAGTTGTTGTCCTGGGTCATTGCATATAGTTCGTTTATTATTTTTTTATGAAATTAATTGAATTACATGCCCCCATATCAACGTATACATTTAGATGATAAGTGACGACCTCCAAAGCTTCTTAATTTCAATTAGTATTGACTACCAGGTGCATATTAAATTTAATGTGATTATCATTCACTTTTCGCAAAATGAGTCACCGTTGAAGGCAAAACGGGTCACTATTTTAAGTCTGAATGAGTCATTTTTAAACAAATAATAGTTGTTTACCTTAAATGTGTCATTTGTATATAAGTAAAAGTGACCCGTCTAGGATAAAAGGTTACCAAGGTTTGAAGGGTAAATTTTTTTATCTTAAGTAGATCACTTGTATTTAAATATCTAAGATAAATAGTTACCGGCGTCTCACAAACTCATATCATACCATGGATAGGTCCTTTAAATTGGTTGATTCAACACAACAAAAATTTACAATATCATTTTTCGGGTCATAAAGACACATTCTGTTCCCTACCTATACATTGATTAAAATTAACTACTGTATATTCTTCTCAAATTTCTCCTTCAGATTTGTAATACTTTGTTTTCTATCTTGAAAAGGCCAAGCATAAATTAAGGTTTGGTGGGCCCATTAGAGATTTTTGTCATGCAACAAAGTTGATTTGATGTTTTATTATCACTATCATGATAAACGGAAACCTGATAAGTAATGTATATAACTTGTGTCGATATATTAGTATATTACTCATTTACTTGATAGGTCAGATTAATGTGTCAACTTAAGAAGCATTTTTATTTTTACTTACAATCAAAAATCAATATGAGATTGTAGATTAGTTGGTTAATGTATTTGTATCTAAAAGGAGAAGTTGTGGGTTTGAGTCTTGACACATACTTTTTTATTGTTTAATTTTAATTTGTGTCAATTGCTTGGGAGGGGGGGGAGGGGGAGAACATGTGGCAGCATGGCAATTGTTTGCCTTGGGTTTTAGATATATATAGATTTATAGTGGTTACCCTTCAGGCAAAAGGCCATAAAAGTTTGTGCAAAACGTGGTTAAAGATTTTTGCGTTGACCAATCAGCTAGCTACATCTGGATTTGTTGATGTTATATTTAATTGTTCAAATGACATGAGCTACATTCTTTAAGGAGATCGACTTTATTTAACTTATACTGAAACCACAAACAGACATTCAGTGAGCATTGCATGTAGTGGTGGTAGAGTACTTTTATTCAAAGAAAAGACTCATGCACGGGACATCATCCTTTTATCTTGAAATAGATAGCTTTTAGGATTACTGCCTGTTTAAATTTAGACACTATGCAATTCTTTCCTACATTTCCTCCTTGCGGTGCGTGTTCTGGAGACTAATACTTGTTAAGTGAAGGGATTATAAAAATGTTTTCCCGTTTGATGTATATATGATATTAAGTTGCCGGAGACATTTGCATAATTGAGTAGCATCTTGTTCAGATTGATTTGCTTATACTAATGGCAATTCTCTTTCTGATGGTCACTGTGTTGAATTGGTGGAAGGTCATTTGATGTACAGTACGATATTGAGGATTAAATGTGTCATTTATATCTTGCTTATGATTATTTCTTTTTTCGGAGACAAAAGCCCTGGAAATAAAGGATTGCATGTCTTGTAGAAGTTGTGGCCTCCATAGAGAAGATAAGATCTAACACTGCTAATGTTGTAAAGTGTTGTGATTGTTCTCTAGGAAGTTAGTTCTAATAACCTCAAAATGGATAGAGTTTTATAAATGGTGGAATTTAATCTGTTTGTTTGCAGGTTTTTTGAGGTAGATCTGGTTTGCTTTTCTTATAGATTTCCTGCCCTTTAGCTTGTATTATTATATGACGTAGGGCATTGCTAGTTTCTTATATCTTTGTTATTTCTGTTAAACCTTTTATTCTACATGAAAATGAAGTCTGGCTATCTGCTTTCTTACGAAAGTATATAGTTATCCTTGGATATGGTGACCAATTAGCCAGTCACATGTCAGCTGAATGGCTGTTTTCATGTGTGGTTGGTCAGTAAGCTCACCTATAATATCAAGAAGATAGCGAATATAGTGAAGTTAGTATCAGTCTAGCTTCACTCTCTGCCTATCTACAACATTACAATTTTGTTTTCTTCTCTTGAAAATCCATTGAGTTCAAAACATTGAAAAACTTGAGCTCAATATAAGTTTTCCCCCTCCTGTAAAAATGTCTCGTCTGAGCATTTGATTTTCACGTAGTCCTTCTGTTCCTTATCGTTTGCCCTATTTTTTTTGGGGTCGAACTTTTTAACTTTGACTCAAAATTCACATTGATATATAAGAAAAAACATACCATGTGGGATCTTGTTAGATTTTCAGGAGCGTGTAGTTTCCAAACATCAACCTTTTTTTTTGATAATTATTATTCCATAATAATAGATATTAATGGTCCAACGTGCATCTTGGAGATCGCAAAAAAGTAAGTTGATCAAACAAATAGGGATGGAGTATTAGATTGTCTAATGCTAGGAAAAGAAATATGTATCACTTGATTTAGTGACCAATTAGCCAGTCACATGTCAGCTGAATGGCTGTTTTCATGTGTGGTTGGTCAGTAAGCTCACTGATAGCATCAAGAAGATAGCGGATATGGTGAATGTGGTATCACTGAAGCTTCACTTTCTGCTCATCTACGATATTACGATCTTATTTTTCGTTTGGAAAATGCATATGAGTTGTAGACGTTGAAATTGAAATTCCATATACATTAGATCCCCCCCCAATCATGTGAAAATGTCTTGAGGAGCAATAGCATCTAATTTCATCTACTTGACTGTCTAAAGCTAGGAAAAGTAATCTGTATGACTTGATTTGGTGACCAATTAGCCAGTCACATGTCAGCTGAATGGCTGTTTTCATGTGTGGTTGGTCAGTAAGCTCACCTATAGCATCAAGAAGATAGCGAATATGGTGAATTTGGTATTAGTCAAGCTTCACTTTCTGCCTATCCACAACATTTTTTTTATTTTTTTCTCTTTAAAATGCATTGTGTTGTAAACCTTGAATAATGAAGATCCATATATGTTAGGTTGCTCCCCCCCCCCCCCCCCCACATGTGAAAATGTCTGAGAGCAATAGCATCTAATTTCATCTACTTGCTTGTCTAAATCTAGGAAAAGTAATCTGTATGACTTGATCTGGTGACCAATTAGCCAGTCACATGTCAGCTGAATGGCTGTTTTCATGTGTGGTTGGTCAGTAAGCTCACCGATAGCATCAAGAAGATAGCGAATATGGTGAATGTGGTATCAGTGAAGCTTCACTTTCTGCTTATCTACGATATTAAGATCTTATTTTTTCTTTTGAAAAATCCATTTTGTTGTAGACCTTAAAAAACAAAGCTCCATACGTGTTTACTCCCCCCCCCCGGCCCTCATGTGAAAATGTCTGATGAGCAATAGCATCTAATTTCATCTACTTGATTTGTCTAAATCTAGGAAAAGTAATCTGCATGACTTGATCTGGTGACCAATTAGCCAGTCACATGTCAGCTGAATGGCTGTTTTCATGTGTGGTTGGTCAGTAAGCTCACCGATAGCATCAAGAAGATAGCGAATATGGTGAATGTGGTATCAGTGAAGCTTCACTTTCTGCTTATCTACGATATTAAGATCTTATTTTTTCTTTTGAAAAATCCATTTTGTTGTAGACCTTGAAAAACAAAGCTCCATACGTGTTTACCCCCCCCCCTCCCGGCCCTCATGTGAAAATGTCTGATGAGCAATAGCATCTAATTTCATCTACTTGATTTGTCTAAATCTAGGAAAAGTAATCTGCATGACATGATTTGGTGACCAATTAGCCAGTCACATGCCAGCTGAATGGCTGTTTTCATGTGTGGTTGGTCAGTAAGCTCACCAATAGCATTAAGAAGATAGCGAATATAGTGAAGTCGGTATCAATCAAGCTTCACTTTCTGCCTGTCTACAACATCAAAAATATAATCTTTTCTCTTAAAAATGCATTGAGTTGTAAACCTTGAAATGTGAAGCTGCTTATATGCAATGTTTTTTCCCCTCTCTTGAGCAATAACATTCAGTTTCATCTACTTGATTGTGATGTTTTAGGAAAATAAATCTGTAGGAATCTTTATGGGTAGACTTGATCTATTGTGGAATTAGCTTTCCTCGAAAGGATTTTTACATAGATGCCTCTTTGTTTTGTTGTTTTTTTTTTTAATAATAATATCACACCAAAGCATATAGCCAACTTTTGTTTTGACCCGACCGATGAAATCTTCTCTTCTTTAAGGGGGAGGGGTGAGATTCTGTCTTTTTCTTACAATGTTTAGATTGGATAACATCAATTGAATCTGATTTGTTATGATTGAATTCTTTGCTGATCATCCTTTGGTGAATCTTGAGTAGAACTGTGAGTGCTCAGGATAGAATAGCCATAAAAACCGTGGGTTGCATATATTTCAAAAAATTAATTTATTGCTGTTGAATCTTGATAAGCCTTCATATTTCTTGAACCCTCTCTTGCTCAATTTGTTGTGTTGGTTCATTGAGAGGATTTCTTAGGGGTGTGTGTGTGGGGGGGGGGTTGGACACCTGGTTTCTTTTCCTCTGATAGTCTGTATGTTCTTCTCGTTGAGTTTGAGAAGTGATTATTGTAATTTGGTTGTGTAGGTTGATCCTGAGTATCGGCCAAGCCTAGAAAGTATTGATGGTAAGAGTTCCAGTTCCCTGCCAGTTGCTGGGTCAGACTTGGTTTTGAGCCCTGCTCAGTGGAGTAGTCATGTCGTTGGTATGGCTTTTCTTCTGAAATGTTTTTTTTTTTCCTATCTTTTTGTTCGTTGGTTCCTTATGGAATGTAATTGTTTTTTGATGTTTTTGTAAACTTATAAAGCAGTTTATTAAGTCATGTTGTTGGTATTGCCGTATTGGTCTTTTTTGTGAAAATTATTTTCTTGTTTATTTTTCTTATTACATTTTTTTGAATTGTAATTGCTTTTTGATGTGTTTGTAGACTCATCAAGCAAGTCATATGCTCTCTAGTTTTTATGTCATTTGTTATTTACTTGCCTATTGTTTTTCTTTCTTCACGCATGTATTATGTCATTCATACTATTCTCTGTATTTGATTAAGAGTAATTTTCGGAGGAGGTGGCTTGAGCCTTGAGGTTTGTATAATTTCAGATAGTTGACCCGAGGTTTATATAATTATACAGAAGTTGCCTATGATAAAAATGTTTGGTGAAAATAAAAAATTTGGGGGGTCGCCTTTTCCATCCATCGAAAATAGTTTAAACACTTCTATTACAGGAATGATCCCATTGATTTTTTAATGCTCCTTGCCTACCACCTTTGGCCCACCACACTGTCTTTTTCAATAAATTAGACTTCACTTTCTCTCTCATTTAACAAAAATCACGTCAAAACCTCGTATCACATCTAATTTCTTATTAAAATACCAACTAATGACTCACAATCTATGTGCCGCGAAATGTAAGTGTTCAGACTAATTTGAGATAGAGCTAGTATTCATCAAGGGTCTAAGGGAGATTTTTGGAGTAAATTTGCTTATTGGAGGATTCAATTGAGAGCAATAGTAGAGTTATCAGCAATGAATTGTTGTACTATTTTTTTTTTGTAGAGGAAAGCTGTCTTCTATCCATTTCCTTATATAACTACTATTTATTTAGGCGAAATAGTATAATAAACATTGTGGGAGAATGGAGATCCCTTGAATTGATTTCATTCCTCAGAGAATAGCATCGCCTTGAAGAGACCTTGCATAGTTGCTTTCGTTTCTTTCTCTTGGCACATTCTCTTTATAGAACTTATGCACCTTTATAAAGTCCAACTTTAATCATTGGTAAAACTGCATGTGGAGGAACTCAGGTATATGAGTTAAGCATAATCGACTATATTAGATATATAATTTTTTTCATATTGAGCTACTCTCTTGTCGACTTTATGGTTTAAAGTTGGAAATAACCAGTTGGTCTTTTTGATGTTTTGGATGTGCTCTCAACCGAAGTCCATGTCTCTAGCCTTTGTCTTCTACAAATTGTATCTTTGCTTTGGAATCTCATTCGAGTTACTAATCCCTCTGTTTCACTTGAAAACTATACCCTTATACGGGGTACTAAATGCATTAAGTAATAATATTAAAAAATTTAGGATGGTTTTGATACATCCAAACCAGAATTGAGTAAAGGTTTGGTCACGTGGTGGAAGAAGTAATTAGAAGTTAGAACATGATTTCTCTCTCCTACACTTTAACCAATGTTAATCAACTTTGTTGTGGACCTGTGGAAACTTTGAGTTACTTTATTTTATCATTTATAATAGGTAAAATCAGCTCATGGATTGACTTGGATTCTGATGATGAAACACTAAGGAGAGATTCTGAGATCTGTCTGAACCAAGAACTAGCTTGGGCTTCTCATCTCTCGCTACAGGTTTGTGAATATCTTTCCTTTTATCTTGCATGCATGTCTATGTAAATTAATTAAACATACGCATACGTATACGGCATGAGATGACTGAGTATAACCTTATGTTCTTTTGTTTCATGCCTGCGTATTACTGTGGTAACCTGCCTGTAACATTTTTACATGCTGCAAATATGACTTTCCTTGCTACCTTCCACCCTATCATGATCAGAAAACTACATAGCATAGTTTGTTCGTGATACTAAACATGATGAAGTCTTGCAGGCTTACTGCTTTGGAAGAAATGATCTTTTTTCCTACTCTGGAAAATTTTGTTTTCGTTGATTAGCTTCAGGTAAAAAAGCATGAGGTTATTGTAATGATGTTTTCTCTAAGATGTTGCTGGATGATCAACTTTTCGGGACACTACAATCTTTGTTTGGTTTGAAATTTTGGACTTAGGGTGTGTAAACACACGAGGAATAGTGTTCTTGTGTATATGACAAATAGTGTTTGTAAGTAAATTAATAGTGTTTTTGTGTAAACGAATTATGTTTGTGTTTGTTAAGTAGCAAATTAAGGAAAAAACAACGCAAATGCTATATGTTTACATAAGAACACTATTTGCTTACACACACAACCCTGTTTGTTATACACAAATTTTGTTAGATGCATCAACGGTTAGATATTTATGATTCCACGTAAGCGCACAGGCTAATGTAGAGTCAAGTCCTAAATAGTAAAAAAAATTGGAGATTATTTGGACTTAGTTTTTCAAGTCCAAATTATTTGGGACTGGATTTGGACTAAATGTTTTGGAGTATAAACTCAATATGATTTGCTTCATTTTATAATGTTATAAATTTTGGTATTGAAGTGTATGGAATGTCGTTAGCTTTTACAAATGTTGTCAAATTACTAAGGGCTAGTTCGTTATCGTTTTAGGTTTTTGGGTTAAATCTAAATTAGTAATATGGAAACCAAAAAAAATAGTTCCAATTTTTGTTGTCAATTTTCAAGAAAAGATGATTAGAATGAGTACAAGTCTATGACTACTTTTGAGTAGATTATATAAGTTATATTTTATGACTTCTAAATTGTAAAACCAATAAACTGGAGACTGTTTGATGAGGACTTATAAAAATGTAAATTCAAAAGCTGGAGACTATTGAACAGGCCCGAATATAATGATGTTCACTTGCCTCTACCTTCAAGCTCCATTATTAAATTCAAGTAAATTGTTCTTGTAATCATATTTTTAATCATTAGAAAAAGGTGGGCATAATAAGGGTTCAATTGAACCTAAAAGGGAAAGAATTTCATCTTATTTATTTTGGATTGGACTGGATATAGACTCTTGAAAAATTATTAGATCTAGATTTGATTTGGCTTTCATAAATATTGGATTGGATTGAACTGGACTCTCGAGTTGAAATAATTTTGGACTAATTTTTCGAATTTGTAAAGTCTAATCCAATCTATCCGATTTACACCCTACTTGGAGTATAATTTCTTTTTTTGCCTTATTGTTTTGTTTTCCAGCTCATGAATATTGCAACAAACATGTGTTTGACTCTGATTGTGATTTAGCGGACCTGGCATTCTGTTACGTTTAGTCATTTTGTTCTCCATTTGTTTCTTTGTAGTTACATCTTTTCTTGCCTTTACCAGGTCAAGAATCTCCGTATTTTGTATGGCCTGCCCTCTCCTTAATTAATTTTCTTTTATCATCCTAAATAGGATTTGACAGTTCAACTTAGCAGTAATGTGTGTTAGCATTCCAGTGTCATGTTTATATCATTTATAAAAGGGAAATGTTTGGTGTTGATTTTTCATATGCTTAACAGGCATGCCTTCTTCCAGCTCCAAAGGGTCTATCAATCGCTAACTATGCGAGATGTGTAAATCAGATTTTACAAAGCTCAAATAACATGCAGGTGGCATTTTAAAGCTCTTTTCTTGAACAGTATATTTACTTCTTGTTTTCAACATTCTTATCACCTTTTTGCTACAGTTGTGGCTAAGGATCCCCTTAAGAAAGCATGAGGATGGTGACCTTATGGATGATCAACCATTGGTATGTAATATCCTAAATCTTTTTTCATCTCTTCTTTGCACTACATTTGAAGTAGGGTGGGTGTTTGATAAAGTAGTAGACAGAGATAGACGAATATATTGGGTTCAAATAGTAGAATCGCCTTTTTTTTAATTTATTATCATTAACATGGTAAGGAGAAGGACACGATTGACACCTGTCGCAGGTCAACACAAACCTTTTTTACCTTAATTTTTTTAAGTGTGCCCAAGGGACTAGTCTAGGCAAGAGGAAATACACTCGGAAAGCGATGGAAGATGCAAACCTCCAATGAGGTACAAGGCGTAGCCTGCTTTTCATAAAGGAGATTTATGTTGATCTTTAAAAAAAAATTTTTTTTGCATGTTATCTAAGCTTTAGATTTCCTATTTGAGCAAAATCCCTTATTTAATTGCACGAAATTCCTTCAATTTATAACCATAAATCAAAATCCGCAATTTAATAGAAATACTTAATTTGCAAATTAGGTAATGGTAGACAAACCCTTTAGTTGTACCCCTCAAAAAAAAAACCCGTTAGTTGTATCTTGAGCACTACCAAAAGTACCAAGTTACTAGGGGGGTAATTTTTTCAAGCCTTTTTTTCATTCTATAGTACTTTCATCCGGAGGGGGGTAATTTATTCTAAGGCCTTCTAATTTTATAGTAATTTCTTTCTACTTCTTTCAGCTACTCCTTTACTCTGAATTTCGAACATTAAAACAGCAAAAAAAAAAAAAACCAAAAAATGTTTGTCTCTCCGTAGGATGCGCACATCTTCACTGATTGAAGAATCTTCCACCGGGCTAGTCGGGGATCGGCCCGACCGAATGCTGATTTTTTCTTTGAACTTTAATTATAATAAAATGTTGTGACATAGATTGAGTGCAATAAAAAGGTTGAAGTTTCAAATCTTTGCCCGTCATATTTTTGAACCAACATCCACCACTGCCTTCACCTCTCTCTACTTTTGATTCTCACTTGTCTCATTCTCTATCATTATTTGTTCATTATTCCCTCCTGATTCCTTTTTCTTTCTCTTCAGTGTCCCTTTTTCTTTTATCTCTCCCTCTTTTCTTTCCCTTTTGAGACTTGAACCAAAAATTTAAAATTTTACTCTATTTTTATGTTGCCACTTTATCGGTGACGGGTGAGTTGGGAAGATGTCCTATATCCTCACTTAGCTTTCTCTTTGAAGAACTGGCATGGCCTTATAAAAATTATATCTTTCAATGCCTTTTTTTTAACAAAAAAGCTTATAATTTTTTCCCTTAAATATGGTCTATGGGGCTCGTGAGACTCCAAGAGAGCGAGGGAGAAGGGATAAGGTAAACCCTTACCCCCAAAGCGCCTGTAAAGGGGTTTGATAACATGACCTCAACGTCATGTCGTATATTTCTTACCTGGCAAAGATATGACTAGACAATTTGCAATCCAATGGGTTTTGATGAATAGTACATTGTGATCGAAGAATGGGTTTAATCTACTTTTATTTAATCTACTTTTATTTAATATGGGAGGAGTGTAATGAAGAACGACTTGATTCAAAAGATGGAAACATCCCCGCAACCTAATATACTGTTGTTTTTCTTATAGGGCAACCTAAAGCAAAATACCCTAATTCCCTAATGTGTCATTTACATATTCAAGAACTTTATGGGCATCTCATTACTTCTCAATCTCCATAGTTGACTTCACCCTTGGGATTGTTGTCACATAGATATAATTGTCAAATGTAAGGTAAAAATTTGAAAGTGAGTAGAAAGAAAAATAGATTGATGGGGACATGGGGTGGACATATAAAAGGGAAAAGAATATACCAAAGACATGAATTTGTTTAATATCTACATCATGAAAAATGCGTTTGTAACTTCAAATAAATAAATAGGAAAAAAGAAGATTAAGGACCCTCAAGAATATACCGGTGTCAGTTGTGTCTTAGAGAGTAGTGACTTTCAGGAGGAACAATCGCAGATCTTGCAACGAAATGGAGATTGAGAAAGTATCTAAAGTGTTTGAGGTGTTTGGGAGTAATATGCTTAGAGTATGTGAGGTGAAATCTCGATGTGAAGTGTGCCAAAAATTGAATGGAACGCGGCCTATCTATAGAAAATAGAAAATAAGATAAGATATGCAGCTGCACGGCGCGCAAGCCTGATGCTGCGCGCACACGGCTGTGCGCAGACGATCCTGCTGCTTGTTTCTGGATTTTGATGATTGACTGTCCAAAGGATGTGCGTGCAAGAGACTGCGCCAGACGCATTGTGGGTGCGTAAAAAGTGCATCCGCAGATCTGATTGTATTTGTTTTCCAATCTTAAAAGATTCTTTTTATCATTTATTAAATATTATTTAAATCTTGAAATCAACTATCTAAGTAGATAGAATATGATTTTCATAAAATCCTTTATCTAAAAAAATATTTGTATAAAATAATATAAAAATACATTAATTATCAGGAACAATGAATTGGGCTTTTTAAAAGAAATGGGCGTAAAATACAATTAATTATCAAGATTAATTGATTGGGCTTTGTAAATGGGCTTGGAACCTTTTAAAATAAATAGATAGACTTTGCGTTCTTAAAACGACTTTTGGCTTTGCTCTTCGGATTGCTTTCCTTCAGATCAGTTAGGACAACGGTATGTATCGTCATCGGGTACTAAAATGGTGAGGCACGTTTATGTGTCGACAGGATCTATAGCAAAAGAAAACTGAAATACCAGTGAAAGACTGAAACATCTTATGCTTTTCTGGACATATCTTATGAATCTTTTGGATATTTACCATTAATACTGGTAGAAGAGTATATCTTTGCATTCGGTCCCTCTCATCTAGCTCTCCTACAGGGTGGAGATCCTATTGATTCTTGGGAGACTTGGAATTCATTTCGTCAACTATGTGAGCACAGCAGCCAACTCTCTGCTGCACTTGATATCCTGTAAGTTATAGACGAGTAGAGCATTATTTTGACTGAATGTCATATTGATACTTGGACTGATTTTGATGTTGATTTATTCCTGCTTTTACTCTAGGGGTTCACTTCCATCTACAAATTCTTTGGGGCGCTGGCTTGGTGAGCCAGTACGAGCAGCAATTATTTACACCAATGTGAGCTGATTGTCATTTCCTCTTAAATTTCTAGCATGAGTATCTTCTGCATTTTCACCGTCTTGTTTGTTTGCTGACAGTCTTTTCTTACAAATGCTCGTGGACATCCTTGCTTATCAAAGCGCCATCAGAAGCTTCTCACTTTATTCTTTAACCACTCAGTACAGGTAGTTACCTGAGATTATGTATAATTGTATATACATAAGCTAGTTTTCCACAAGCTTCCACGAACCATTAAGAACTTGACAAAGAATGTGTACCCATCCTTTATCTGGACGTGTTAAGTATACAAAGTTTATATAATGTAAAGCCTTTAAAATATTATTTTTTTGACTTTGAAGCAGTGAATTTTACTATACCAACTGCATATCTGTGTATGTGGCATTATTAATTGATTTGAATGATATGGCTGTATAATGTTGAAGTCTTGTGGTGTTCCGTTCTCATGGATGGTTTTACCCAATTTTCGCTCATCGCTGTATTTGGAACTTATGACAGGTTGTTATATCTGGAGGATCAGCACATTCCGTTCCTGCAACAGCATTGGAATCAGCTACTAGTAATGCTTCCAATCACGTCGATAGTAAGTATCTGAAATCTGGTTACTGAAACTTTGGCAAATTGCTTATCACAAAATGTGCATGTGAGATTTACGGCAAGACAAAATGATAGTCATAATCGTGGTTGTGCTTGTGCATGGTTGCAGAAAGTGATTTCCTGCTGACTCATTACTTCAAGAGTCACAGCTGTGGCCTGTGGGGGCATTGTATACTTCTTTTATATACTTATTTTGGGGTGGGAGTAATTTGGGAAACTTTAATAGTGAAAATTTTGCTCATTTCATAAGTGATGAGATTGTTTAACGTCTTTTAACACAAGGAACTGAAGACCAAATGAGGTGTAAAGAGAACCAAAATTCGGGGATATAAGATATGGCTATGAATGGACATAAAGGCTTAGTTTTTGAAACCATGTTACAACAGGCCTTTAATTAGCTGAATGACAAATGTTCCGTTATGTAATGTGAAATGTGTTGCATAACTTCTATTTTTAATGCATCTGATAGTTTACACGTTTATATTCTATTTCCTTCATATGATATCTTGTTGTCTTAACATTTGAATATATTTCTAAGGTGATTTAGGGCATCCTCTGAGATCATACTTGTACTATATTGGTTATATTTACCAAAAGATGGATCCGCTCCCTGAACAGGAGCTCTATGAGGTAGTGCATGATTTTAGTTCCCAGCAAATTCTGTCTCGCAAATTTTTAAGCTTTACGCGCTCTTATTAGATCCTCACCTTTCTGATTGCAGCTCAGTTACAGAGACTTTTTGCAGAGTCCTTTGCAGGTAACTTCTGCCTATCCTGTATAGCTTTTGTTGTTGGTTATCTTATCATCACTATGTCAAATTAGGTAGAATTATGATGATTTATTTTGGGTCTTTTATCTCCTTGGCTGAATTACTTATATGACTGCATGCAGCCTCTCATGGATAACTTGGAGGCACAAACGTACTGAGACATTTGAGAAGGATACAGTAAAATACCTTCAAGTAAGCAAGACTTTTGCATGGCCGACATTGCTATTGTTGTTTACTCCCTCCGTCCCTTAATAGACTTCCCGTTTCTAATTTTGGTACTATTTATAAGTAAAGAAAATCTCCCAATTTTTTTTTTCAATTTATAAGAAATAACATAGTCAAGTGGGGTCTTGTTTGATTAGTCTCATTGTGTACATTACGAAAATCAAACTTTTATAATATTTACTAATATGTAATTAAAGATATTAATGATACAAAATGTGCATTGGCAAACGTTAAAAGGAGAAATGGGAAGTCTATTGGGGGACGGAGGGAGTACATCATGTTACCTATTACCTTTATGTATTGGTTTCTGTTAATGACTACTAACTTGCTTAAAGCTGATAATATAGGTGCAATAGCTGCTTAATGACCACTATTTCCACAAAATACAATGTTAGAGTATTACCATTTTGCAATGCAATAACTACCACCATAACTGAGAAAAAGGTGCATTAACTTCTTTGTTTTTTCTAATTCAATAATTACCGTTTTCTGATCGTAAACAATGTTGATCGGGAGCTTTGGTGGCAAAGTCAACCTGTGTTAGTTGGAATCTAGCATTTGTGCAGAGAACTAGAGAAGTGTGAGACTGACTATTTTGTTAGCAATATACATCTCTTGTCCAAAATGAAGTGTAATGTGTCCATTTCCATACCCATGTCCGGGATTAGAGTGTTCGACATGGGTACTTAGGCAAAATGAGATGACTGAGTGATATAAAAATTTACCATGAACTCAAAGCATATTCCGTGCTGAGTATTGATGACTAAGAGGTCAAAGAGGCGATGTTGATTGCATGTGGACTAGGAAAGTGAGAAAGCCATGTGGGGATAGGAGGATAGAGAGGTGGGGAGGAGAAGAGGAAGGATGCCATGGAAGTAGGTGGAAAAGAAGAGGTTTAAAAACTGGAGGGTTGAAGAGGAGACAGAGTGGGTGATTGTAGGGAGGAGACTACGGGAGAGGAGTGACCAAATGGTGGGTGGAGGAGAGAGGCTTTCACAAGAGAAGACACAAAGAGGATGGCTGTCCTGGAGGAAGAGGAGTGTAGAATATAGGTTGCAGGGAGGATAGACAAAATTAATTATTTAAAAGTGCTACGGGCTGTGAAGCACGGGTATAACCGTCGCTCGCCGTACCTTGTACTGGGGACACCTAGGAGTTAAGGACGGGTACGGGGAAAATACGTCCCTACAATGGATCTTGAATGGTGGGGATGGCCGACTGAGTCGGAAATGGCTAAGGAATGCAGTAGGGATGTCTGGGGGGAAATTTCAGGGGAATAAAATGACTTATACGGTTGCAGCTTCTCACTGCTTTTCTCATTTTCATCAACCAGCTCGTGACCACCAAACACCTAGTTGTTCAACGAATCAGGCAACCACAGGATGTGGCGACTGCTGGCTCGCGCTCCTTCTCTGCCTCTCTGGTCTCTTTCTCTCCTAGTGTGGGTGCGTGTTTAGGGATGAATGCCTGTGGTGAGAGTAGTTGTGCCTACATACCTTGGCTTTCACTTCTCTGCCAGCCTTATTTTGCTCTCTACCTCGCACTTTTCCATTTTCACGTTTCTTTCTTTTTTAATTGTGAGACTGGTTTGACTAATGAGCGTTAGGCTTTTTTTTCCATTTTCGTGAAATCTGCTTACCAAATTCTTTGTAATTTTTTTTATAATTTTTTTAAGAACCTATGTACTATATATACTTTCTATTGTTCAATAGATTCAAATAACTTGGCTTTTGTATTATATTAGTGATTTATGAATGCAATTGATTTCTATGATTCTTTAATTTTTATTGACGCATCCACGCCATACCTTTTTTTTTAAAATTTTGAATTTGACATTTTCGTCCGTCCCTATTGTTGTAACTGTACATACCTCAATGCTACATAGGCTACGGATGGGAGGGGGAACAAGTTTTAACTTCCCCAAACCGGACATTTTTTAAGGTATCGAGATTTAGAGAAATCATGAAAGGTGTTACGGGTGGGAGGGGAAACAAATTTATATTCCCATCCGGACACCTTTTCAGGTATCGAGTTTTAGAAATCATCTATTTCAAATCCATGGTTTCTATCTTTGTGACCGATGAGGCAAACCAAACAACGCCTTGGCACATATTGAGTAGGAATTATATTCATGGTTCAAAAGTGAAGATATTCATTTATCAATTTATTCCAGTATTGGACTACTATATTGGGAAATAGAGAGTGTGATTTCTTATGTGCTGATCGTTTTTGTTGGGCAGTACCAAAGAGCGGTCAGTAAAGCTTTACTGGATAGGATTCCTGATGAAAAAGCATCAAGTGTAACCACTGTAAGTACTGACACTACCACTTTTCTGCCTTTCTGTCTCGTTTTTAGCTTTTCTGGTGCCTTTTGCCACTATCTGTAAAATGTAGTATATAGTTCCTTTTGAAGTGTAGATTCTGTTATGTATGAGATTGAACTAGGATTGTTTGACAGTCATCTAATATTATTCTTGTTAGGTCTTGATGGTTGTTGGAGCTGGACGTGGGCCTCTTGTAAGATCATCTTTAGAGGTTGGTCTATACGTATACCTATCCTGTTTATGATTTATTTTCTTATTGTTCAATGCAGGATCTGGTCTTTTCCACATGCAAAAAAATTTACAACAGAATGAAGCTCAATGAAGAACAAGTTCAGTTCAATAAAAAAAGTGTAAACAATGAGCAGTTCTTGACACTCGTCGTTCTACCCATTGTTTACACTTCTTAAAGAATCAAGGAAACTTCTAACAAGGCAGCCGAATAGTACTTCTATAGTTCTATACTTCTATATATTTGATTGAAGGGTAGGACAATTATTAGGAATTAGGAGTGTTAACATCGAGTTACTTAACACTAGTGTCGTACTGTCGTGATCACAATGAGAAGACTTTCCACATGCATATGAAGTAGTCCTACTCAATGTTACCTAATTCGCGGAACGCCTCGGATCGTGGAACGGGTACGGGAACGCGATTCGCTAGTTGGGAGAATTTGGATCGCGAGAGAGTTTTTTTTCGGTACGGATTTTGGGAACATAATTTGTGCTAATATATTTAATAATATATTGATTTATTATAAATATTTTTTATTTAAAATATAAAATAATTTCAAATAACTTAATATATTGATTACCTTTAAGCTATTCAAATTTTAATTTTTTTGGTTAAATCTATTTTTTGAAACTAGCACTACATAGGGAACTAGAAAAAGAAAGCTGCAAAAAAAAAAAGGAAAGAGAAAAAAGAGAAAAGAAATTGTCAACAGTGCCAGCTGTAAATGTAGTACAAATTACTGGTTTTATGTTTCTCAGTATTCTCACTATCGCGATTCTCTTTCTCTCTCCAACCAAAAAAGAATATGAGGCTTCTATCTCTCTCCCTTTCTCTGCAACAACATACTCCATCTATGGAGTCCATCAATATGTCAGTGGGCTCGCATCACGCCGGCGACCAAAAGCCCCAAGGTTTTATTCTCCTTTTCTTAACCTGGTGCCTAATTTTCAGATCTAGGGTTCCAGAAACCCTAACAATTGCTCTGCTTCCTTCCTCTTGCTCCGGAACGCCAGTTTTGTCGATTTAGGTCGCGTTCCCCACCGACTTGGTGCGCAAACGAATCGCGTTTCGGAACGAGCGAACTAAAACATGATTCGCAGGGGGTAGGGGCGAATTAGGTAACCCTTACTCATTGTTTACTGTGGACATACAAATTGAGGATGGAAGTGTTAATATGTTTTAAGAGCATTTCTTACTTTATAGTATGCAGTTCTTTAATTATCTTAGTCTCTTTTTTATTTTATTTTTTTTGATATGTGAACTAGACGTGTTAGATGATTTCATTTTGTGTTCGTTGCCTCTCCTTTAGTGGCTAGTTGGCTACTGAGAAACCATTGTCATAATTTTGCATATGTTTAAACTATAATTTTGCGATGAGAAGGATAGTGTATTTTGAAGCACTTTAGTTGTCAGTAGTAATTGGTGCCGAGAGTAATGATATTGTATGTATATCGGTTTGAAAACTTTAAATGAAACTTCATCCTTAAAAATGTGTTTTTCTTATAGAAATTTCAGTTACCATTCAATACCACCTCTAGAGTGGTAGTGGATGGCAATGTTATATTATGAAGAATTAGAGATATCTGGGGATGGAAAAGCATTACCATGGATATTGGGATCTGATTTTCTTCGCAAAATTTCCTATGAATTCATAACCATTACCACCATTTTTTAGTACCTACCAATTGGGTCGTGAGGGATTTCCGATGAAGGTGGATGCCCAAACTTGGGCTGACCAACTACTGACTGTTTTTAGTTGCCACTTGCTCTAGAGTGCACCCTGGTAATGTTGTTTCACATGTAGTTTTAACAAACATCTCTTTCGCTTTTACGTCTTGAAAAAAGTCATATATGCCAATGAATGATCGGGAGTTACTGTATCTAGTCATCTTTGAGTCTTTGAATCTATGATTATCCATCTCGGAGAATCTTTAACAGGGTGTCAATGTAGCATTGGTTTCCTTAGTAAACATGATGTGGTGGTCCATAGTATGCCTGGATAACCTTTTATGTGGTGTTGATTTCAGACTATCTTCTAAGAGTCAATGCTTTGTTTATTCTGCATCAGTCTGATGATTTTTCTTATTATTTTGTTACTTAGGCAGCTAAAGAAACAGGCAGGAAGTTAAAAGTTTATGCTGTGGAGAAAAATCCTAATGCCGTAATCACTCTTCATGTAAGTTGGGTTCGCACAATGAAGCATATAACAATTTATTACTGAATACTTTTGTTCTGTTGTATTTAAAGGTAACAACTATATGACACTTCTAATCTTACTCTTTGTAAAGCTATGCGATTAGACAACCGAAATTCGGTATCTATTATGACTATTTGGGAATACCAATGACTAGCATATAGCCTACTTTGTGTTTGGTTAGCCTTGTCTTGTTGAGTTTATGAGATCGTGTGTGCCAATCTGCTTGAACCTGTTGTACTTTGTTTATACGTCCTCTGTACAACATGAAAATTTCCTACTTAGAGAAATGACTATGAACAAGAGTAGACTTTTTGAGTTAAGCCGTGTCCTGGTTTTGCTCTACTTCTTGATTGAGCATGCTCTGGAGCTGTGGGTTTCTGGTGGTAATATGGGTGCTTTGGCTGGATTTAAGTGACTTACATTTCATTATAGAGTTACTGGAATTTGTTGTATGGAGTCGTGTGGTGTTTCTAGCCTCGTTGTCATTGGTTCATAGGCTGCATTTGGTGCCATTTCCCTTTTTTGCTTTGTTTGCCCAACGTGATTGGCATGCTTTTCTGTATATCTTTCTAGTACTGTCAATTTTAGATGATGTATTTTCTAGGTAACCTATGCTTGATTCATATCACTATTCCACTACAAGTCAACTTTATAGAAGTCATTGAAACTACAAACAGGAACAGAATTGTGAAGGGAAACCTAGATAAGTTTAAATACAAATACACCCCTCATGAAAAGGTTATTGGGTTGACGAGTAACTTAGCATCCATCTTTTCAAAAATTAAAGAATTAAACTTGTAAAGCAATATGATGAATAAAAAAGTAATATGCAGCTATTATAAAATTCCATTATTTTGAGGGAATTAACTTTAATGAAATCTGAATTTTCTAATAGATCCTTAAAGTAAGATACTGAAAGTGTTACGTACAATACAATTGGTTGTTGTTAATATGATGTATATGAATTTAATTGCTATATAGAGATGGTTCTGGCAAATTCAATACTCCCTCCATGCTCAATGAAAATTCTGTTAAGACTTTGTCACGACTCACTCATATTAAAAGTAGCAGGTAGTATAGGATTTTCGTCAATTAGTGTAAAAGTAAAAACATAGATATTGATTGACAAGGAGTGATTAAGTGGGGGCTGGGAGCCCACATCACATGGGATATAGAGAGAGAGACATTGGAGGAGTCCATAGTACACAAACCGAGTGTTGGGTGGTATGATTTCCATTGAGGTAACAGAATAATTGCTTTTGCACTCACCAAACTATTATACATAATTATTTGAGGACGGAGGGAGTATTCCCGAGAAAAAATTCCCATTCTTAAGAAAAATGTTGTGTTATTTGTCATATAGACTGGTAAGTTATTAAAAAATTGTATTGCTTGCATAACATCCTTTCTTTTCCTTCAAAAAAGTAATGTGATTTTTGAGACCTAGTTGCCCTAGAAGCACATAGAGTGTATCATAAATTTATTTTCTTGCCCAGGTGAAGTATTTTTGTTATGTGGAAACACATCACACATGCAGCTAAGACTTTATCTTCCACGCTATCCTCAAGTACTACAGGACATCATCAATATCTACTATCTTGCAGTTCAGTCATGGTATATCTACCATAATAGTCTTTCACATGTGCAAAGTGCAACAGATGATTTGTCTGCTATTGCTACTTAGAGACATGTTTCTGCTGAAATTCCTCACAATTAAATGCAATGGTAGTAGTTTAAACAATTTTTCTGCACGAAGAGAGTGTGTACTGGAAGTTCCTATTGCGCATCGATGTCAATTTCTTCTCTAATTTCACTCTTTTACAATAAATTTGGTTTTCGATGAAATTAGATGTTAAGAACAGCCCTGAACTACAATATATGCTAATGCTGAATGGTTACTTCTTTTGATTCCAGAGCTTGATCAAACTTGAAGGATGGGAGAATATTGTTACCATAGTATCTAGTGACATGCGTCATTGGGATTCCCCCGAAAAAGCTGACATTTTGGTAATTTTTCTGACTAATATGTTCTCTAGTGTTCAAATTCTATATCTGTTATTTACTCTGCTTTACTATGTTAAATTTAGGTTAGTGAGCTGTTGGGGTCTTTTGGTGATAATGAACTTTCTCCTGAGTGTCTTGATGGGGCTCAAAGATTTTTGAAGCCAGATGGCATCTCTATTCCATCATCGTATGTATCAGTTATTGTGAAGTTTTGGCTGTCGTATTTGGTTACTGATTTACTGTAGAATTAAGTCATGAATCTGCTGCTTCTGAAATTCAAGATATAGCAGATAGCTTTTATCTTTCTTAATAGAGCTTCTTTTCCTCTCAGGTACACGAGCTTTTTTCAACCCATTACAAGCACCAAATTGTATAATGATGTATGTACCTTAGCATCTTTGTTTGAGTTTGCTATTTTTCTTCACTAATGTGTCATGGGACTTGCCTTTTGTTTTTATTGTAGGTTAAAGCACATAGAGATCTAGCGCACTTTGAAACTCCCTATGTGGTAAAACTACACAAAGTAGCAAGGCTCACTCCGTGTCAGCCAGTAAGCCCCCTATCCCCCTCAAAAATCCACCCTTTCTTGTTAACTCCAACTCTTCTTGTCATGATTTTGCTTTGCTAGTGAAATTCTTCAGATTTACTCTAGATTATTGCTCTCAAGTAACAAGGTGTGTCTTGTTTATCATTCACAGGTCTTTACTTTTGTCCATCCCGATTGTTCTCCCAACAAAGACAATCAACGATATACAAAGCTTAAGTTTGAGATACCTTGTGATACTGGGTCAACATTGGTGCATGGTATGTCTAAATGGACAATTAAATTGTAAGATGAATGAAATTAGTGCAATCAAGGGACTGGAAAATCATGCGCCTTTAATTTGGAAGACCAGTTCTTTAGTGATTTTACGTAAAAAGAAAGCTTTGGCCCTCGGTACTCTGTCTATGATATGTTATTATGATATTATCCCTTTTACATTATAAGTGAATGAACTTAGTTTGATTAAGGGACTGAAAATAATGACGGACGCACATTTATCCGATAGAGTGATGTATCACTTTTTTAACCGTGAAAGATATTGTTGATCTGAGATCTCGATCTATTGTAAGTATTGCTTGGTAGTCCACATAGTAGATTACCATTGAGTTGAGATGTAAGCATTCCAAAATAAGGGCACCATTTAAGTTACCCAGAGGATTCTTTTGTGCCTTTTTTTTATGTCTTTTCATTGTTGTTAAATCAAGTATTTTTGTTGACTAGCTTTGCTTTCTTAATTACTTATCAGGGTTTGCTGGGTACTTTGATGCAACTCTTTACAAAGATGTACATCTTGGTATTGAACCCACAATGCCAACACCAAACATGTTCAGCTGGTATGTGTGCTGTGCTGTAGTCTCTTTTCAGTTATTCTCCCAATCTCACTCTGAAGCATTGAAAATAAAAGGAAAAATAAAGCTTTTCTCGATGCACTGCTCTATTTTATATCCTACTTTTGACAGCTATTCTTAATCACTGTTTGCACATCTTAACAGCATTAAAATCTGCTTTCTAAGCTATGCTTCTTTCTGGTTAAGGTTTCCTATCTTCTTCCCATTAAGGACGCCGGTGTGTGTGCGTCCAGGCATCCCTCTAGAAGTCCATATGTGGCGATGTTCTTCTTCTACTAAGGTTTCCCTCACCTCCCCCCCTCCCCCCCGCCCGCACTTTTCTTTTTTTCCCATCCATGCTTTTGAGCAAAGCTTAGTCGGCTATTCAACTGAATGCAGGTTTGGTATGAATGGTGTGTTGCATCGCCTTCTTCTACACCCATTCATAATAGCAAAGGTCGTTCATACTGGGTTGGCCTTTGATTTGTCAATGTACATCTAACCTTCAGAAAGGCATGTCAATACCGGAGTTATCGCCTTCAGGAGTGAACGTTGAGAACAGATACTATCTGAGCAAGAAGGCTGCGACTTGAAGCTTACCCAAGTCTTCCATTGTGTAAGACCTAGTAGGTAAGCTTCGAGTGATTGACTTCATTTATATTTGGAAGAAGCAATCATCTAATCTATCTGCAGTGAAAGAGAAGTAGAAACGTTGAGAACTTTCGTCCCCTGTTACTCATCGGAGCAGGACACCTCTTATTGCTGAACATCATTAGGATCCTTTCGTTGGATTTTCATGAGCAGAGGAAGTTGTGGTTGTCATTGTACTCAGAAATAGTATTGCATTGGGACTTTTTTGAGTTCTTGTAGTATAATATTGTTGTACAATAGAAGTAGAAGCGTATGAAATGATTATATCTCTCTAGATCTTTTTAAGCAGCATTTCATCCCTTTTTTTTTGTTGTAGCAAAATTTCGTCTCATTTCAAAGTGCAATAGTTTAAACTTTAAAGCAAATATGGGCCTTCGCTGTTAATGCCGGTGTTCACATAATCAGGACTTTTGAAATATGGATTATTAAAATGATGACCAAGTCATTTAAATCTCTATTATATAAGGCAATAGGGGTGGGACACAAAAAAATAAAAAAAGGGGAAAAAAAGGATGTAACTACCTTACTTTAAAAAATATTAAAAAAGGCACAACAAAAAGACAAAAAAGTAAAAATTTACAACACAATCATATTTTCCTCTTAACTAATTTTTTGAAAAAAATTTAAAAATTCTAGTTTAGTGGAATAAACTGATTAAAAATATAAAAATCACTGATTTATTAGATGTAATTAACAATTAATTTAATTTTCTACATGTTTTCGCACGTATCGCGTCGCGTGCATATAAAGCTAGTTTGCATAATTATAATTGATCATGTTGTAAACTTATAACTAGTTAGTGTCCCGGCGATGCCCCTATTTGTTACTTTTCGTATTCTTTTGCCTAGTGAGAAAAATTAACATAATGGCAAGATAAGTAATTGCATGATATTTTGAAAAATAAACTTTTACAAGTATGGGGATGAAAACAACAACTTAACTTTCTACCAGGAATTGGAGTAAGAGTTTATGTCTTCAATAGTCTCTTGGTATTAACATAAAAAGGTTAGATATCTAACTTATAAGGAAAAATTATTTTAAATAAGCCAACCTTTGCGTAGTCTTCCAAAAATAAGTGAAGCTTTGGATTATTCCTGATTACGTTAAGCTTGTAGGGCTATTTTCTTCTATTGAGCTTAACCTGTTTGTGACCTATTTAGTAGGTTACATGTACTATGTGTCGCCATATGATTGGTTTGTTATTTATTTTTTAATTTTTTTTGTTTTACTTTCTCTCTACTCCCCTCCTCCTCCTCTCATATTTCTCTTCCCTCTCCCTTAAGACCATCCCCCCCCCCTTAAGACCATCCCTCCCCGCCCCGCATCCCCAAAAAAAAGACCCCCACCCCCCCCCTCTTACGCTCCTAATGTGTTCCCACCCGCAGTACCCCCCCCATACCGCCCCCTCTTGCATCCCCACCAGCAAAGCATCCCCGCACCCCACTCCACCCATCCCTGCTGCGTTTCCACCAACATCACCCCCACCCCACCCCACCCCCGCCCGACCCGCATCCCCACCCCAGCATCCCCACACTCTACTCCACCCCCTCCCCGCTGCGTTTCCACCAACATCACCCCCACCCTCATCCCTCCTCTCGCCCCCGCCAGTGTTTCCACCAGCCCCCCCCCCACCCTCCCCCCCCCCCCTCCCCGCCCTGCTGTGTTCCCACCCATACCCCCGTAGCCCATATTCCGAGCCCACGCAGCCCCCGGCGGCGCCACCCTCCTCCACACTCCCACCCCTCGCCCAACAACCCCACTAAAACCCACCATCACGAGGTTCAAACTCCCCACCCAAAGCACTAACCTCGCTTGGTAAAGGTCGCGGAGTCTCAGAGAGAGAGAGAGAGAGAGAGAGAGCGGGGAGAGAGGAGAGAGGGGGATAGGGGGAGGTGTTCGCGAGGGGGGGGGAGAGGATGGGGAGGGGGGTGTTTGCGAGGGGGGGGGATGGGGAGGGGGTGTTCGCAGGGGGGGGGTGTTTGGAGGGGGGGGTGGGGGGGGGGGTGTTCGCGGGGGAGGGGGGAGAGGGGGGGGGGGGGTGTTTTGCAGGGGTGGGGGAGAGGGTGGGGGAGGGGTTTGCGGTGGGAAAGAAGTCAACAGGTAAACAACAGGTTACCTGTAATTAAAATCATTTAGAGTTAAAGCAGTTGTAAAGTTGACTTACTCAGGAATAGTCCAAAGTTTGACTTATTTTGGGAAGACCATGCAAAGGTTGGTGATGAGTGATATTTATATTACTCTAAACCCCTTATTTATTCCTATATTTAACATTTCTTTTCTATCTTACCCCCTTTTTTTTGACAGCAAGTACAAACAAAGTACAAACAAAGCAAAACAAAACCTACACTAAATATCCCTTCCTACCTTGTACAGCTAATACATACGCTTCCTGAATTACATTTCTATCTACCTTTTTTATTACATAACTTTCTAATCCTAAACATTCATAATGTATATCTTTACAAATACTTACAAGATCAAACGAAGCCTCATTTTTCTCCAACGCCTGCACTAACACCAATGAGTATGTAGCAATCTTGACTTTCCTTATACCCAATTCCTTAGCTTTCCTAATTGCATACAGACACGCATATGCCTCTGCTTGATGAGATGTTGAGGCAAGTATTTTCTTATTGCCTTGATTCAATTTCTGACCTTCTCTTAGCATAACCCATTCGATTCTTGCCTGAAACAAATGCTTATTTTTTCTCCTTCTTCCAAGCTCCATCTATCATAATAATAACCTCATTTTCATGTGAATCTCCCTCTAGATATTCCTTTCCCCAATTCAGTTTTTTATCATCCATCCCTACATTCGTCACATTCTTTATTTGAGAGAATCTAAATTCTTCATCCATCATAATTTTATATGTCAAATCCAGGATTTCACGAGGATGTGTTTTTTTTTTGTTTTTGAACACAATGCCATTCATGTGTACCCATATAGCCCATAGTATGACAACGAATTCCCTTCCTCTAACACTTTCCACACCATCTTCTTTCCAAAATAGATTTAAAAAATTCATAATCCATTACGTGATTGGTATTATGCTATCTGTTAGGGTATGAATCCCCAAATTTGATGCAGCCCACACCACCATCACAAGCTCACAGTCCCTGAAAAGATGTTCTTTAGTCTCCTCCTCTCTTCCACATTAGTAACAATTTTTTTGCACTTGTATATTTCGTTTTCTTGAATCCCCTGTTGTTGCCATAGCCCTATTCAATATTCTCCAAACAAAAAAAATCCTTTTTGGGCATATGGACATTTTCCATAATCTTCTCCAGAATTTTATTCTACTATCGTTCCTAACTAACTCATCTATCTTCTCAATCAACCATGCATATATATCCTTCGTACTTATAGTTCCATCTTTCATATTGTACCAAACATAGTCATCATCCTCTGTAAATCTTGAAATATGAGTTGACAAAATTCTAATGGCAGATTCTTTCTCAAACAAACTCCATACCATGTTTGCATTCCATTCTCTTAGTCCCTGCAGCATTAACCCCTCAACCTTCCTAATTCTATTCCCAATCATCCCATTAGATTTTTTCAACACCAATAGGCTTCCATGAACCCATCTGGCAGTTAGTATATCCGTCCCTTTACCATTTCCAATAACCTTCCTTATCCCATCCTTCCAAGCTTGTACTGAGTAGCATAAACCTTTGCATCCCCACGAAGCCGCCACTATCTTTTTTTCTTTCCATTCCCAGGACTACTGGGGACGCTTTATATTTCGAAATAAATACCCTAGATACCAGAAGTTCTTGATTATTATGAATTCTAAACGCTTGTTTCATGAGCAACGCCTTGTTGAACATATGAATATTCCGAACTCCTAATCACCCCCATCCTTTTGTCCTTTTAACAACCTCTCTTGTTTTCCAGTGTATTCCATGAGATTCTTGGTTATTTCTCCACAAGAAGGTTGAAAAAATAGCATTCATTTTATCTGACACCTTTTAAGGCAACAGAAACACCGATAAAACATGTTGACATAATGATGCTAGCATACTGTTAATCAGCAACAACCTTCCAGCAGAAGACAATGCTAAATGTTTCCACCCTGCCACTTTCTTCTTAATTTTCTCCACTAGCGCCCTAAATTTTGATGAACACTCCCATTAATCTCGACATTACATCCTAGATATTTCCCTAGCTCCCAAGCTGATTTCATACCAACCAGGCTCCTCATAAACCTGGTAAATCTTGGGGGTGTATTCGGACTGAACATAATCAACGATTTACTAAAGTTAATAACTTCCCCTGATATAACACTAAACCTATCAATCATTTTCTTGATCATCGTGCACGAACTAGGACTAGCTTTAAAAAATACTAAAGAATCATCAGCAAAGAATAAATGCGAAATTGAAGGCCCATCTCTTGCCAATTTTACTCCTTGAATTAAACCATCCAGCTCCGCTTTCATAATCATACGTGAGAACACATCCATAATCAAAATAAACAAATTAGGGGACAACGAATCTCCCTGCCGAAGTCCACACTTTGGTTTAAATCGTCCTGTATGCTCACCGTTTATAAGAATAGCATATGAAACTGTTTCTACACACTGCATAATCCAATGTATACTTACCTGTGGGAAGCCCGTCTTTTCTAGAAGCCATCTTAAAAATTTCCAATTTACTTTGTCATAGGCTTTGAACATATCAATTTTCAGTGCAACCAAATATTCCTTCCCTTTCTTCATGCTTTTCAACTTCGTCATAATTTCATGTGCAATAAAACAATTGTCCGAAAGCAGCCTAACCGAGACGAATGCATTTTGATATGGAGATATCAAAGTATGCATAATAGATTTGAGCCTATTTGTGATTACTTTAGATATAATCTTATAAATCACGTTGCACAAGCTTATTGGTCCAAACTGCCCTGCTTCTTCAGGATGCTCTACTTTAGGGATTAGACATATAAGAGTAGAATTCCACTCCTTCAGCAGGTAGCCTTTTTCGAAAAAATATAAACTGCGTCACAAACATCCTTCTTAGCAATGGGCCAAATTTTTTGATAAAACAGCGCTGGTATTCCATCCGGCTCTAGCGCTTTAAATCCACCCATTTGAAATAACGCCCTTGTAATTTATTTCTCCGTAACTTTTCCCTTTAACATTTGGCATTGAGTCTCTGTAAGCTTAGGCAGCAAGTCTGCAATCTTTGTTGGCACCTTCCATTGAACAACCTCTTCCAATTCAACATTAAATATACCATGAAAGTGCTTCAGAATTATACCATGAATCTCCTCCTTACTTGTCTTCCATTCTCCTTCCTTATTCTTAATAATTAAAATCTCATTTTTCCGTTTCCTCGATTTTGTTGTTCTGAAAAACCATTTCGTATTAGTGTCTTCTAGAGCTGTATATTTACCTCTTGCCTTTTGTCTCCAAAAATTCAATTGTATCTCTGCTCTTAACATTTGTTCTTTTCTGACTTCCTTCTTAATCTTTCCATCCTCCAAGCAACTCAAGTCTTCCTGTACCTTCCGGCATTCATTATTGAAATTCTCCCACATGATATTATGTTCATTTTTAAAATTTCTACACCATTTAAATAAACTAAATCTCACTCTAGCACATCTTTCTTTAACTTTAAACATAGGTGAACCATTCAAATTACCTTCCCATTGCTGCTCCACTATCTTTTTGGCTTCCAGCATATCGAAACACCAGGATTCCATTCTTATTAAACATTTCTTATTTGGACAAACAACGTCGGTGAATAACAAAATCGGACAATGATCCGATACCATAATAGGGAAATTTAATAACGTCGCATTTGGAGAACTAGACATCCACTCCTCTGTTCCATAAGCTCTATCTAATCTTTCATAAATTCTTCCATCTCCATCCCTATTATTACACCACGTATATCTTGGCCCAGCAAAAGGTAAATCAATGAGACCAGCACCCAATCTCCATTGAAAAAAATTCTCTTGCTCCTGCACGTAATTATTTCCCCCCATTTTTTGACTTAAAAATTCAATCTGATTAAAATCTCCCATTATTAAACAACTATAAATGCCTGTTATCAAAGCTTGTCTTACCTCCTCCCAAACTCCCTGTCTATTTTGTATATACGGCGATCCATAAACCAAACATAACCTCCATTCATAATACGGTCATATTTTACATTCTTAATATTACAAGTCAAAAGATGATTAGTACTATTACACACATCTAACATTATATTACAATCCCAAAATAACGCTAGCCCTCCTGAGCTACCACAACTATTTACAGCATAAAAGTTAAAATAACCTAGCATGGAAGCGATTTTAGCAATCTTCGCACCATCCGTCTTCGTTTCAGATAAAAACAGTATCTACGGATATATTTTGCGGACTATCCAGCAAATGAAAGGAATTGTAGGGGAGTCCGAATTATTTAATCCCCTACAATTCCAAGCTAAAATTCTCATTTTCCTCCTTGAGGCTGTTTGGGCCCAGCCTCAAGGCCATTTTCCATCTTGGTAATCAAGTCTTTAATTCTTTTTGCATTCTTCTGAAGATCATTCCTCTTATCTTCAATCCAAATTTTAAGTTCCTGCTGAGCCTTTATGGCTTGCTCCTCAAATTCATTAAGATAATCATCCAGCTTACGTTTCATACACACATTCGGACTTACCTCCTTTCTTCTTTTCGACACTGGTGGTCTTCCTACAGATCTCTTCTTTAGCCCCGTATGGTAGAATGCAGTATCATTGGCTATAAACCTTGGATCGCGCTTCTCCGTCGCAATCTTCATTTTGTCATCATTCGCGATTTCCTCTCTGCTCGCAGCAACCTCACCTTTCATGCTTGTATCAAAATCAACAATTACCTTACGCTTGAGACCTTGCTGCATCACATTACTGTCTTCTTCTTTGTCTTTCCCCTGACCCCCAATCTTGACAAACTCTTCTTTAAGACTCTCAACAACCTCCCTTGGCAGCGATTTGTTCATAAAATTGACTTGTTTCGGGAGGCCTAGGAAAGGTAGAATTTGCAAATTTGCAAACTTTTGAGTTGGAACTCCATTTACCGCGGAATGATAGGAACTCGATGACCCCGATTGCATAGACGAACCAGGTAGACTAAACGGTGTTTGTGGTGACGTATTCATGGTTTTCCCTCTGCTTTCATTCCATAAAGAATTCCACAGCATCGACCAGTCAATATCTTCACTTAAATCAAGGGAATCAGGAGATGAGGCCCATAATTTTTTTTGACTCACCAACCCTAACGCATCAGATGATACCTAAAAGGACTCATCTACAGAGTTTTCCAAAAACACTAATGGTTAAAAGCCCATAGATTCAACCCCACCATTTTGTTGTTGCTGTTATTGGGCCACGCTAGCTGCTTGATTTTGCACTTCCCCAAGCGTCATTTAATTCTTTTTCAACTGAGGGAGAAGTATGTAAATCTAAATTTTTACCATCAATATGAGAGAGAGAAGGAGATGTGAACAATTCCATATTTTGAGAAGCTGAAATCGCACGTGTAGTAGAATATGCGGAAAGGTTGACCAGAAGATTCTCACCAACTTCCTCTTTTAGCTTTCCTTCCTTATTTAAAGGAGCCTTACCATTACATAGGTTACTGTCATCTTTATTTTTGGAAATTATGTCCTCTTCAGCAAAGTGAATATCAGCTTCCTCCATCAAACTATTTAATGACAAGCCCATCCTTTTCATTTGCCACCCTCCATTAGTCACATTTTTCCTTCTCTTGCTAAGATAGAGAAGGTCAATTGTATTTGTTTTCCTCATCAATCTCTTTCCTCCAGGTTTTTTCTTGAGGACCTTGGTGACTGAAATTTCTTTTTTACCCTTACTACATTTATTAGGACATGACACCTCTACACACTCCATGCCCATATCACAACTTTTCCAATCCATATTACCCCCAGTGGCCCATTCACTACATTCCCCTCCTTATATCTTTCATTATCATGCCCATCAATTTCCCAATTTCTTCTTTCAAACCGGTTGGCCCAATCTCTATCCATGTCATTACTATCTCTGTTAGCATCCATTGCATCTCTTTCCCCCATTCCTTCATTGCCATCACCATCACCATCTTGACCGTCTTCATCGTCATCACCACCATTTGACTCACTATTGCTTGACGACCAGTTCACCGGAGAACGATTAACCACATCAAGCCTGACTCTAGTGGTGGTAAATTTAGGAATATTGGGCAATCCATGAATCTTGTTTGAGTAAAGTGGAGCATTAGATTGCCCTAGCATGATACTTGCATCTTGACCACACGCATTCAACATTGCATGTTCCACTTTTCTTTTTGCTTTCTTCCATGGATCCACGCATGAACTACATATATGGCCTACTTTACCACATCTCCTACAAAAAACGAAGACATTTTCATATCTAAAATCAACCCAAACCGTTTTCCCCTCTTGCATATCAATAAAGGCTCCTGGGATCAGCGGACCTTTGATTCTCAACCAAACATATGCTCGATAGAAACATTTTGGACCTGGCGTATCTGAGTGATCATCAAAATACAATACACGACCAACTCGAGACAGTAAACTCTTTGCAAATTCTTTCGAACTAATACAAATCGGGATACCTTCCACCTTCACCCATATAGCACTATCAGAGAAGTTAAATGACCAAACTGAATCTGTTAACTTCCAAGACTTCAGAACCATCAAAGCGCCATGGTAGTTAAGCACCCCATATAATCCCAATAAGTCTTCTTTATCAACAATATTATTACAGTAGAAGAAAAATACTTTCCCCTCCTTACGAACCATAATCTTTTCCAAAGTTACCCACGTATCAACCCAACTTTCAATCTCATCTTCATCAAAATCCCTCTGATCAATGAACTTGCCCACTACCAAGAAATGTAAGCCCATATTTCGTGGATCAACTCTGTCTAATGTCGCCTATATGAAAGGACCCTGTTTCCTATGATAGATCACTTGCTCATATTGACACTCCATCTCTGAATATCTTCGTTTGGCCATAACTTAACTTATAGAAGACTAGGAGAACTTAGCTCTTGAAACAGACGCAACACTAGTATACTAAATTGATTCAAATTGGAGATTAATATTTGGCTTGTTATCTTTCCAATGGTAGGTCACATGCTTGTTTTGGATTAAAAACGGGAAAGTTATGGCAATTTGAAGTTGAGCAGTTTGCCCAGTTTTCTTAGGAGCGCCCACTCCCTTTTTCAATGGAGCGCCCACTCCTTGTTATTTGGAGCGCCCGTTCCCTGGTCGCTCCAACTTTCTACCTTGTCCAGTTTCCTTAGGAGCTCCCGCTCCTTTCAAATTTTCCGGACAACTCTGTTTTTTCGCGAGTCATTAATGATGTAATAGTTGTACATATAAATAGAACATATCCCTAATTTATGGGGGGATACCCTGGTTGAGGGAGAATTAGCCTCCATTTGTCTTAGATTAGGATTTTTAGTGAGAGAAAGTCTCAAAATTTAGAGAGAAAAAGTGAGAAAATCAATGAAAAATGGAGGATTTTGGATAATCATCTAGTGACAAGAAGATTTGAAGTTTTCTTTTCATCTATCAATTAGAATTTCTTACTCTCTTTCTCCTCTTTTATCTCATATTTTAATTGTTTTCATTAGATTAATTGTTCATGCTTAGTTTAATTAGTTGTGGTTTATTTAGTTTAGTTTATTGTTAGATTAACGCTTATTATCATGTTATTAGTTATTAATTTCTCTAAAGTTCTTTTTTTTGTGCTTATGGAGTAGTTTGTTGGTTAGGGTTTGGGTGAAAACCCAACCATGATTGAATTGGGCATTTGAGATTGGATTTAGAGATTTGCTCGATTATATTATTGCTTGTTTAGCTTTTCTAATCTATGTTGCATCCTCTTTGATCACTTGAATGTTGTATTAGATTGGAGTAGATTGTTTTAGGTTGGCATGAGAGTGTGACCTATTGACTTCTATTATTGACTTGGATTATTTTGAACCCTTCTTTTTGCGATGCCCTCCAACTACAAGTCTAGCCTTATACTTGTCTAAGGGCCCATCAGGCTTGCATTTCTTTGTAAAGATCCACCTATTACTTAGGGCCTTACAACCTCTAGGAAGGTCTGACAAAATCCAAGTATTATTAATCATAATAGACTTTATTTCACTGTTAATAGCCTCTAACCAAAAACTTGAGTCTACAGATCTCATGGCCTCAGCATAGGTTCTCGGGTTCTCTTCCAATACAAATGCATTGACATCTTGCTCATCTAAACACTCTTTCTCAGCTAGAAAGGTAGTAATAAAATCAAGTCCGAAACTAGACTCAATTCTAGTTGTAACACCCGGCCCATCCGGAGCCGAGTATATTGTCACCAATGCGCATCTAAGGGCCAACAACTGTCCTCAATAACCAACACAAGTTCTTCCGGCACGTTTTGTCCTCACTCATGCGCACCCCGAGAAACTTCCTAGGAGGTCACCCATCCCTGGACTACTCCCAGCCAAGCACGCTTAACTGTGGAGTAACTAAGGAAATAAGCTCCCTAAAAGAAAGATGCATCTTGTTGGAATGAGTAGCCTGCTAAATCCCTTTAAAGCAATCATGATGGGTATTACATTAGTTCTCTTACTCCTTCTAGGTTCTAAGGTCTTACTAGATGATGCAAAGTAGAAGAAGATACAGCAGGCAAGCATGATTGTACACTAACTTTCATAGGAAAAACATGCTCAAAGAATTCAACATCAATTGACTCTCTAATAGGACCAAAACCAGATGCATCCTTAAGAATGAGTCTATATGCAGCACTATTAGAAGCATAACCAATAAAGATACCATCTACAGTCTTAGGTCCAATCTTACTCCTTTGAAAGTCAGGAAGTCCTATCTTACCCAAACACCCCCACACTTTGAGGTAACCCAAATTAGGCTTATAGCCTTTCCACAATTCATAGGGAGTTTTATCTAACTTCTTATGGGGAACTCGGTTAAGAACATAGCAAGCAGAAAGAATAGCCTCACCCCACATGTTAGTAGGCATACCTGAACTAATAAGCATTGCATTCATCATGTCCTTAAGAGTTCTATTTTTTCGCTCAGCTATTCCATTTTGTTCTGGGGTATAAGGAGTTGTAACCTCATGAATAATCCCATTAGACTCACAAAATTTCTTAAGGGAAACTCCATCATATTCTCCACCCCTATCTGATCTCACCCTCTTAATCTTAAGGTCCAATTGGTTCTCAACTTCGGCTTTATAGATTAGAAATTTCTCTTCAGCCTCATCCTTAGAACTCAACAAATAAACCTTAGTATAACGTGAGAAGTCATCAACAAATGTAATATAATACTTCTTTCCTCCCCTACTCATGGAATTCTTAAAGTCACCTAAGTCACTATGGACAAACTCTAATACAATAGAGGAACGGGACACATTTTTGTTGAATGCTTTCTTAGGGTGCTTAGCTTTTACACACACTTCACATTTATCAAAAGAAGTATTGCTAAAGTCGGGAATAAGACTAAGATGTTTTAGCCTTTTAATAGATGCAACATTCACATGACCTAATCGAGAATGCCATAAAGAAACAAACTCAGCAATATAAACGGAAGCAGTAGAGTTCTTATTATCAATAACAACATCCAAAACAAAAAGTCCAACATTACAAAAGCCTTTACCCACCAAAACACCATTTCTGGTTAATACAAGTTTATCAGATTCAAAAGCTAACTTGATCCCAGCTTTGTTTAAAAGAGAACCAGAAATGAGGTTTCTGCGGATGTCGGGGACATGCAAAACATTCTGCAAAGCAATGGTTTTCCCGGAACTTAATTTCAGGAAAACATTTCCTTTGCCTAAAACACTCACAGTGCTTGAGTTGCCCATGAAGACGCATTCTCCCTCTGAAACTTTGTTGTAGTCCTAGAACATCTCCTTGTTGGCACAGATGTGGTGAGTTGCACCAGTATCCACGACCAATTCAGAAACATTGCTTACTGTTGAACCCTAGTTTTGATGATGACAAAGGAACAAAGATGCAAACTAAGTATTGGACTAACAAGTTGGTTAAGTGAGTGAATTTCAAGGTATCAATGAAAGGAACAAAGAGAATACTAAGTCAAGGAAGAAATCAAGTTTGGATTTTGAAGACTAAGTAAAGATGTTTCATAAATTGATACTGGAGCAGCATTGGAGCAAGAGGACTTAAGCGAGGCTTTTTGTTTCTAGTTCAATTGTGAAGAAACGAGTAAGAATGGTAAGGAACTATGGCAATTTAGAATGAGAATGAACGTTTGTTCCTTGGTAAGGAACAGACGAACTGGCGCTTAACTAATAAGTTAAAGGAACTAACTATTAAAAGGAACTAGACTTAGGATGAAGCATTACAACGGTTTATTTATGTCAGTTGAGTAATTTATGCCTAGATTCTAGGTAACCGTTTTATTTAAGGAAAAATCTGATTTTAAGGAAAATCTTTTTAAAGAAAATATTTTATTTTTATAAAAGATAAATATCCTTTTCGGTTTTTATGGAAAATATTTTAAAGATAATATTTTTGGTAAAAGGATTTTATTTTGGTATTAATAATTAAAATGTTTTTAAATCAGATTTTCAAATTAATGCTTTAAGTGGTTGCTAAAATTAAGGGAGCAGTAACTCAATTCTCTCCCACGTTTAACAGTGATCATTCCCCCTTAGGGGGTCAGGGGGTCACAGGGGGGATTTTTACCCCCAGCCTCGCCCGTGCAATTTCCGCAAGGAAATTAAATTAGGGCGTTTGGAGATCATGGGTTGATTGAGGAACGTGTTCCTCCGGATAAGGAACATCATGGGATAATGATTTTACCACTAACATATGTTTTAATCCCACGTTCTAAGTTATTACCACTATAAATACTAATGTCTAATTAAGTTCTAATTTGTGTCTGACCAAGTGAATTAGTGAGTTTAACTAAGTAAAGTGTCAGTGCCTTCATTCTCTCATAAAAGCCATTTGTTCTTTGCCTTCTTACTCTAATTCCACCGAGTTTATTTTGATCAATTGTATTTTGGTTTTTGGGGTAAGGGGACTTTGAATGAAGTTCTGTAAGAGAGAAGCTTTGAGTGAAGCGAGTTAAAGTGAGAAAACTTCAAGTGAAGTTGAGAGGAACAGATGTTCAGGAACTTGAGTTTAGGAACTCAAGGTGTGGCTCGTGAGTTGAATTAGGTTGTAACAAAGTTGTTTGGCCTAATTAGTGAAAGAGTTGAGTTTAAAATCCCTAGTGGTCGAGGTTGTTTCTTCTTGTTGGGCCCAAGAAGTTTTTCCTCGTAAAAGTCCTTTGTGTTCCTTTAGCTTGTTTCTTTGTTCAAGTTTAAAATTCCGCAAAAAGTTACGTTTATTTCTACACATACAATTCCCCCCCCCTCTTGTATTGTTCTTAGTGAAATAACACTTACCAAGTTGACCTCGGACACCACGGCAACAACGATGTCATCTTCAGCAAGGTTGGCTTGAGCTTTGTTGTCTTTTGCTTTGCTTGGAGCTTCCTTTCTTTGACGGCAATCCTTGGCAGCATGCTCATACTTACCACAAACGAAGCAACTTCTCTTAAACTGACCTTTTCCCTTGAAGTTGTTATAGTTATGCCTTGTACCATGAAACTGATTTGGACCCTTATCTTTTGGTCCTTTACCTGCAACAACTTTATTTTCCACCAGATTAGCAGAAGAGGAAGAATGATCAACTGATTTCCCTTTGATTTGGATACTGTAGACACATAATCGTGTCTCCCCATTAAAGGATCCGATGATGAAACATACCGCGACATTAGTTGGCGCGACCCAACGGAAGAGCATTCTAAAGAACCAATCCAAAATTGTGTTTTGAAATGATATTCTAAAGCCCGATTAATTGTTCATGATGATTAATTGTATTTCAAGCCAATAAAATATTTTAAGTCCATTTTAAAAGCCCAATCAAATATTTATTATTTTAATAGATATTTTTCATAAATATTTTTATTATCTTTGATAAATAAATTAGATTTTTACATCCGTAAAATTCCATCTCCGGAATTTTAGATATAAAAAATGTATCTTCGAAAGACGTGCAATGGAATATGCTCGAATATTCCTGAATATGCGCCGGATACGGGGGCTGCGCTCACGCGCCACGTGCGTCCAGCACATTGGCCATATCGCGTCAGGCATGACAATGAGTGCCTGACACGTAGATTTTGTGACTCACACAGAGTCCTGCGTCTGACGCAAGTTCTGTGTGAGACGCAACTTTCTTTTCTATCTTTTCAAAACGCATTTACACGTGCCTAAACCTGATTGGACTGGCCGCGTCAGGCACACCAATGTGTGCCTGACGCGTGGCAGTGCGTCTGCCACGTAGGCATGCGCCTGGCGCAGGGCTTGCGTGAAGCGCAAGTTTTGTTTTCCCTATAAATATTCGGAACTTCCCGAATTACGAACGACTTTTCATATTATTATTTCACGAATACAAAAACTTACGAATACCTCTACAATACACTTCGAATTCTCAAATACAAAAACACTCAAATACTTTCAATACTTTCAATACTTTCAATCAATTCTTATCACACTGCGTTCTTGGTTCCACGATTGCTCCGCCTAAAGATCGTTGCGCTCCTTAATCTAAGCTGCATAGGTATAATCCTGAGGATCCTTGAATAAATTCTATATTTTTATATTGAAGTTACTAACCACTTATTTCATGATGTAGATCTTTAATATAAAATCGCTCTACTGTATATTCTAAACTCTTCTCTTTCTTTTTATTTATTTTTCATACATTATTATATGCCTGCCTGATTGTTCTATGCATATTATATGATTGTCCTGCTTTATTGCTTTTATCACCCACATGTTATTTTTGTTAATCAAGACCTAAAGAACTGTTCTAACATTAATCAGATTAATTTGGACAACTTGATAGGTTCCCTGTAATTTGATTGCATAATAACTTGTCACTAAAAAATAGTCTTTTTACGTGTTTCCTGAACCAATTTAGACTAATTATTTTTAGGGTGTTTAAAACGTTATATGATTATTCTTTGGAATAAAATCTGTAATGAATCGATATTTAGTAGAGGCCAACTCTGGGTGAATGTGGTTCATTATGACCGAACTCAATCTTTGGTTCATTTTGACCATCTATGGAGTCAAGACGGGGAAATCTACATTGGAGAATTTGTCCCTACGATTTTTCCATATCTAATTAGGTTTATGATTCTTCCTAAAAAGAATTGTTGGCGACTTATTTCAAAATATTTTTCAATAAAACCTTTACAATTGAGTAGTCAAATCTAATACGTGCTCATCCCGCGTAGGCGAAATAAAAACACGCCTACAGATACGGTTCTGCTCCTCAATCTTAATGTGGGAAACTAATTCCTGAAGGGTAAAGTCTTTTCTGTCTATGTTTCAAGGAATGAACAAAATTTTCCCATGAAGGAGGTAATTTCTCAAGTAAACAGTTGGCTTGGAAAAGATCAGGAATGGCCATACCCTCAGCCACAATATCAGCACATATATGTTCATACTCATGAACTTGATCTAGCACAGGTTTATCATCAGACATAGTAAACTTCAACCAACGACTACATGCATATTTCTTAGTCCCAAAATCATCAAAACCATACTTAGCATTCAAAGCATCCCAAATATCCTTAGCATTTTTCGACTTATTATAAATCATGTAAAGGGCAGAAGTCATATAATGCAGTAACATCCCACGACAAGTCTTATTGTCTTTCACAAAATCCCTAACAGAATTCTCAGGAGCAGCAACAGCTGACAAACAATAATCTACCCCAATTTAACCCAAGAAAAATTCCATTTTATCAGACCACATCTTATAATTTTTCCCATCAAATGGTTCTAACTTAGACATATCAGGGACAAAGGGATTGGTAATAGGAACAACATTAAGAATACGCACACTATCATCAGGAATTTCACCAGCCATTGTTCCGTAAAACAGATACAAAAATTCAACTTTAGAATGTAGGAACGTAAACTGGTAACAACTAAAAATAATTTAACCGACAACCGTGGCGTGAGAAGATCACTGCCCTAAAGTTGAATTTGCCCCGCAACAACACACGGACTCACAGTAATCAACCTCCGGGGATACACGGTTTCTGCGTTTCCGGTGTTGACGGAAAAGCAGATTGAGAATGATCTTGAATATTGCCCAGAAAAATAGAGGAGAAAGAAAGAGAAGAGAAGATGTGTTTGTGTATTTATGTGTCCCAATGAATACCAGAACACTAATATTTATAGGGAGAGGAAAACCAAATGAGATCAGAACATGGCTGAAATCGTGGGAAAAGGGGTCAATAAATGGGGAAGATAATGGCAGCAGATCCGGAGAGAAATTAGGGAAAAACCGTAACATTAAGAGAGAAATTAGGGGAAAAAACGGTAACTTAAGACTGATAAAAACGGTCATTAAATGCTGACAAATAATTGACCCAAAAAGATAGTTAAGTTAAGTTTATTCCCCAAGGCCCATGGCCCTGGCCCGGATCGGGCGTGCGGCGCGCGCGTATGGTAACCACAAATCACCACATACCCACTAAAAGCCTCATTATATTGCTACTCAACTCAAAGGGTAGAGGAAGAGTAATGGTTATAAACCTTACTCTTCCCTTCTATTCTTTCAATGTGGGACAAAAGATAAAAAGGACTCTTCATATTCTTTTGAAGCAAACTTAGAGTTTCTACTATAAACTCCAACAATCCCCCACATGATTCAAAAGAAGAAAGATAGAAAGACTGGGGGCATATTCTGGGGGCAGGGGTTGTTGCAGCCGACAAGGAGTGGGGGTGGGGGTGGTTGCGGCCGACGAGGGAGTGGGGGGGGGGGGTGGTCGCAGGTGGTGGCAGTTGTTGGTGACTGGTGAGGCAGGGGAGATGGGGTGAAGTGAAATAAAGGAGAGAGATTAGAGAAGAAGGAGAAAAATGAAAAAAAAAAAAAAAATTTACCATTTCATCAGGTAACCGGTTTTATGGTTCAAAATGAGCGGATAGTAGTAAAAGGTCGGATTATTTAAAAATAATAATCAAAAGGTTGGATTATTTTGAGCGAACGGCCCAAAGATTGGATTATTAGAATCAATTTTTCCTTAAATTAACAAGAATAAGGGAGAAAGCAAAAGAATTAAAATAGTATTTTCAAATTAATGGTGGAATAAAGCTAGGGTTCATAAGATGGAGATGGAGAAAACTACGTAATTCTACTTTTTAGAGAAGAGTAAATAAAATAAATATGAAGAAAATAAAACAATCTCCTAGAGTATTTGTACTTCCCAATTTCTAACGTAATATTAAAGGAAAATAAATTCACGAAATAGTCCCTCTGATTTTTATTAGTTTACCCACTTTTCTTTTTCGGTTTACCCATTTAATTTTTTTTTTCCGTTTTTGGAATGGTCCCACAAATTATTTATTTATTATCTTTACCTTCTCACTCTACTTTTCTTGGCCCACAACATTAACTTTAATACAACATGCCAATAAATTAAATTTTTCTCTTTATATAACCCACATACCTATTTCTTCTAAAACTTTGTGTCCAAAGAAAAGGGTAAACTAATAAAAATCGGAGGGAGTAAGAAGTAGTAAACATAAGTTGATGACTATTGGTTGAAAGACGATGACGATGACACCAAACCCATGGCTAGCTGCATGAAGGAGCACCAATGCCCGCAGGTGTTGCCCCGCTTCTCGGCAGTAGCAATAGCAAGTGAGATGCCTAAACTCGTGGGCGTAGGATTTCGGACGGTTTGCTGGGATAACTTCCAGGGGCCATATCTTGAGTTTAAGAACATCCACGTGGTGTGTGACATATCGTTGCAAAGCTCTTCAAGTCGATCTGTAAGATACGTTTAAAATAGTGAACAGGTTTCAGTTTTTGTCACTTCGTAAAATATTGTATTTCTTCGTTTTCAACTCGAAACAATCCGAAACCACATAAAGCAACTCCAAACGCCACAAAAGTATCCAAATGATCATATAATCACGTGAAACATTACTAAACCACAAACAAAGCGTAGTAGAGCACAATAATGACAACTTATGCATATGCGACCCAAAATGTAACTAAAGCACTAAAAATAATCTACAAAATCAACCTATAATGCATGAAAATACACTATACATATGCGATTTATCAGTCTTTAACTCTCACTAGAGGAAAAAAGCCCAAGGGCTGCGGTCAAAACGGGCCCAAGGGCTGCGTTTTTTGACCTCAGCCATTGGACTAGCAGCCCTTGGCATCTAGGAAGGGTTGCGGTTTTTAACCGCAGCCCTTAGTGCGTTAAGGGCTGCGGTTAAGGAAAAACCGCAGCCCTTAGTGGATTAAGGGTTGCGGTTAAGGGGAAAAGCTGCAGCCCTTGGCGAGTTAAGGGCTGCGGTTTTGGCCCTTAACCGCAGCCCTTAATCTACTAAGGGCTGCGGTTTTTCCCCTGACCGCAGCCCTTGTGACCCAAAAAAAAAATAAAATTTTTTTTTTTTTTTTTTTTTTGAATTTTTTAGTCTTAAATGATCCAAAAACAGTTACATATATATACAAGTATCAATTTTCATTGCAATTCATGTTATTCATACAAATATAAAGAAAATTTTGACCGAGTTACATTATGAAGACGAGATACAACAAGAAATGGGTGCATTCCATCCCTTAAAATCCTATAGATTTTTCTTCAACATTCCAAAGCTGCAAATTGTCTTCTTGGCTCCCAAAAATAACCTCGAAATAAATAGATCTGCAAAGCGTTCAATAATATTAAGACATGAGAAACAAAGAATAAGGTCTTTAAACACAAGTAGGGGAAAATTTGTCTTCCGTGAAAGATATGGTTAAGTGGCTCTAACGGTACACGAACATGGCGAGGGTGTGCGGCACGGGCGGTCGGTGCATGGGGGTTGTGTGCGGGAGCGGTGTAGGGGGTGGGGGGCCGTGGAGCAAGGGGGTGCATGGGAGGGGTGTGTGCGGGGGTTGTTAGGGGGGGGGTGTGCGGGGGGGTGTGCAGCAGGGGGTGTGCATAGGGGTGGTGTCTTTGTGTAGGAGACGGGGGCTACGGCAGTAGGTGGGGGGGGTGGGTTGGAGCAGAGGGATCTATGCATGACGGGGGGTGTGTGCATGGCGGGGGTGTGTGTGCATGGTGGGGGGTTGTGCATGGGAGGGTGTGTGTGCGGGGTTGCTAGGGGTGTGTGTGCAGGGGTGTGCAGCAGGGGGTCCGCATAGGGGTGGTGTCTTTGTGTAGGAGACGGGGGCTACATCGGTAGGTGGTGGGGGGGTTGGAGCGAGGGGTCTATTCATGGCGGGGGTGTGTGCATGGCGGGGGGGTGTGTGCATGGTGGGGGCGTGGAGCAAGGGGGTTGTGCATGGGAGGGGGTGTGTGCGGGGTTGCTAGGGGTGTGTGTGCAGGGGGTGTGCAGCAGGGGGTCCGCATAGGGGTGGTGTCTTTGTGTAGGAGATGGGGGCTACATCGGTAGGTGGAGGGGTTGGAGCAGAGGGGTCTATTCATGGCGGGGGTGTGTGCATGGCGGGGAGGTGTGCATGGCGGGGGTGTGTGGGGGTGTGAGTGCAGGGCTGTGGGAGGAGGAGCTGTGGGAAGGGGGGGTGTGCAGGGGGTGTTTGATTTTAACTATTGGCCTTCTCATTATATGAAGGATTGTTTTGGCCAAAAACATGTTAGAGAATAGGATGGGAAATACTTAGCTCATTAGTCCCGAAAAACTATTTATCATTTGGCCAAATCTTATGATTTATTTTGGTATCCATATATATGTGACATACGAGTTTTCTATGCATATCGCATATGCTTGATATATATGAGTGCCATAAAAACCTCATCATGTAGTTGGATGATCGCTTTGCGAAATAAAAAAAAATCAAATCAAACAATTGTTCGTAGTTTAATAATTTTTAGAAAATCGCTACCGTATTAGCATTAACAAGTGCAAAAGTCAAATTATTTAGAGAATGGCTTGGTATTGTTTGATTTACGCTTTAGCCATAATCTTCATGTTCATATGATTTAGATAGATGATCAAGCAAATAAAGTCTAAAAAACAATCACTTAACCATGGATCAAACAATTAAAGCCCTAAAACAATCACTTAGATGCATATTAGGCCAAGAAATCCCACAAATATCAATAACTAACTAACTTCACCAAATTTTAAGCATGAAGCAAGCAATAACGGCCAAAAACAATTGAACAAAACCAACACCATGATCCCAAAGGGGGCTACAATGCCCATACTAATTCCTCGAACAATCATCTTCAACTAAGGGGGAAAAGGGGATAAATAAGGTTCATCCTCGAACAATCAACTTCGGATAAAATGGTTCTAATTTCTAAAATATAACTCAAGAAAAAAACAAAAAAGAGTGAAAATAAGACATACCTTTTCTCATTCTCCATATATACATTACAAGTTAATATGTAACGCCAAACAATGCAAGCACCGTATCCAAATTTCAATATTCAATCATTATGCATCTCACAACAAGATCCAAACAGCTTCTAACCATAGGAAGAATTGAACTTCTACCTCAAATTTGGCAGAAAAAACATTTAGTACTAGTGAAACAGAATCCACTTACATTTGGCAAATATTTAGCAGAAAAGGGCACAATTCAAGAGACTACCTCAATCATATGCACTCACACATCAATAGTTGAATCCAAGAAAATGTGTTATAATGAAGATTCATGTGGTACATAACTCTAAAACAATGGTATTTCCCCGCATGATTCCTAAACCTAGAAAGATATTCACTTTTCACTTCAATTGATCAAGATTGCAAGTGCATACCATCACATTATATCATGCAACAAAAGAAGCTCGCACACGAAATTCGCGAAATTCATGGCAAAGCCGCGTCACGCTTAGGACATACTTAATTTCTATCAATGGATATACTACTAAATATATATAGCTCATTTTCACTTCAACATTCTCTCGATTACTCTTCAATTCACCGAATCTACTTACGTAATTCTCAAACAACCTAAGGCAACACGGCCAGTATCGTCTCCTCGTTGATCAACCCGAGACAAAGCATTCAAAGCAAAGCCAAACCACAAGATAATTATCGATTTATCCAATGTTTTTTTTCCACTAGTGATAACTTGTTTTATCCAATGTTTCTATTTCCAAATCACCTTAATCCTTATGGAACACATTTACACGATAGTTAGCCATTTTCAATCGCCCTATACACACTATAGCAATATATTCTCGCTGCAAAAAGGGGGGTTGCCGGGTAACAATGAGATATATTCACACTAAATAATCATATCTTAATACAAGACTTTATAAAACTAAAAGGCTATAGCTACATAGATTACTCTTGTAGTCTTGTTAATAAGTACAGATAAAGCTAGCAAAAATATCATACCAATGTCTTTTGCAGTGTATGAAAAGCAAGGCATGCAAAATACTTACTATGATGGTATATGACGGGCTCAGAATGAAATACAGTTCCAACACCATGGCCAACAAATCAATCCACCACACCATAATTATGCTTTGCAGCATGGTCACTGTAAAGTGCAGTTGAAAAAGACATTAGACAAAAACAGAAAAATTGTAGCTACATATCTGGCATAAAAGAGTGAATTTTAAACACAAAGACTGCACAGTTTCTATTAATCATTAAGGTACAAGGGAAATTTTAGGGAAATTCTTCTCTCAAGGTAGTAAAAAATGCACAGGTTTTACCAATCAAAACTCAAAAACATCTGATTTTAGTGGCCCTTAGTTTGAAGATGACAACTAAATTAGCAAATTTGTGGAGAAGAGTAAACAAAAAATGAAATATAAGATAGAAGACTACTCGGGAGAATGCAAACAACCTGTAAATCTGGTACCAAGGTTTTAAAAAGTAGATACTGCACACTTTAGCATTTAGCCTTCCAGGATCAAGATTTAATTTAACATTTTCGAAGAATAAGTAGTTGAAAAATACTACAAAGCAGTTTGTTTTACCAAGATGCTTGCACAAAGATTACAAAAATAAGAGAATAATATTGGCAATTTGACAGGTGCTTGTGAGCTAACAAGATAATTCATAAACGACAAGTACTAGTTTTACCACTCTCGAACTACATAGTCTACTATATAGACATTACAGGAATTCACATATATAATCCATAAATCACAGTCTTCACATACAGAAAGTGCCCAAGTACTGAAATTTTTTGAAGCCAATACCTGATTGTATTTCCAATTTTTTTGAAGCTGACACCATCTTTGCATACGGCTATTCCTTTCTCTAAACATTCTTAGGTTACCTAAGTGCAAAATTAGAAATATATATAAAGCTATTAAACGAAAAAATTACAGCAACGAACATTCAAAGAACACTTATCAATAATAGCAATCAACAAAGATGAGAACCTAGATACAAATTACTTTCAGCATATGCCATGCTGAAAAAGCAATCAATTTAGCATATTCAATTAAGTTGCCCTTAAAAATGCATCCAATTTAGCATATGGAGGGGGACTATACAACAACAAGGTGAGTGCGAGGCAAGGGTTAGGGGGATTCAATCACAAAGGGTGAGGGGTACATGTGGTGGATGTTTACCGGGGGAGAGGGTGGAAATCGAACTAGCTTAATAATTCGTAATTAGTCCTACATTGTGATGACCATTTTTAGGTTTTACACGCTTCAAATCTAATCCAATTTCAATATTGCTATACCAACTATCAATATCATAATTCAACCATAAAAAACAACCCATCACATGAAAGATCAATCACCACAAAATAGAAAAGAAAAGGGCAAACCTTATCATTTCAAACAAACAATTCAAAATACAAACAGATCCAAAACTCCAATTCTCCAAAAAATACATCAACCCATAAAAAACAACCCATCCTTAGCAACATAATAGAATTCAAAATTTCATCATCAAGGATATGGTAGACTAATCGTTTCTCAACCGATAGACTAACCTGCTTCTCATAAATGTCTCTTCTCGCTTCTCATCTAGATGTGTATACATCGTTCTACTTATATTTGTCATAAAATTGTAACATTCTTAGCGGTTCAAGGTAGATCAAGCTATTAGAGTTATATGATATGTTTGTTTTAACAACTTAAAATAGGATATCATTCGCCTTCCCATGTCAGTTCGTTTTCTACAAAGACCTCCGGCTCAATTGATCTCTATGCTTAGAGCCCCTAACAAAGAAAGAAGGATATGCTTGATAGGAGGGGGTTCACCTTTGCGAAAGATAACCGATGAAGCGAGGTGACACAAGCTCTCTTTTGTAGCACAAAGGTAAAGCCCCCTAGAACCCCCATCCAATCCCATATATAAGGACTTAAGGATTATGCCAATCTCTTCAACCATCTCTAAAAAGATTAATCCAATCCGGGTAATATCATGAGAATGCTAGGCACAAGTAGGGAATGATATTTCCATATGGAAAGCATGGAACAACCATGTCAAAAGAATTATGGGAGAAATATATTAGCTCCAACAGGCACACAATTTAAAAAAAAAAAGATAAATTCAATCCAGGTAATATCGCAAGTCCATTGCCTACTACTAACAGACAATGAAACAGATTAAAGGCACAAGTCCAAAGCAACCATAATACGATAAGAGATCATGAATTTGGCAATAATTCCAAAGAACCACACACAAATGACAAAATTCCAACTCATTTTCCCAAAATAAATCATGATAATCAAAAATCAAAACCCTAAATCGAACCTAAAGTCACCAATCAAGCTAATCTAGTCAAATTTAACAATAATGCAACTTTAACAACACGATTAAATCATAATTCGATTAAATAGATGGCAAGCGACAGTACAAGTCCAAAACAACCACATTATGGATAAGAGATCAAGAATCCAGGACTAATTTGGCACTAATTCCAGCAAACACACACAAATGACAAAATTCTAACTCATTTTTTCACATTAAGTCATAATAATCGAAAATCAAAACCCTAATAAATCGAATTTAAACTCACCAAACAAGCTAATCTGGTCAAATTTTACAGCGGTTACATATTGAACAACACGATTGCGCTTAATTTTCGGGCGAAAATTTTCGACATCATTTGAAGCAGAGAAGAGAGAGAAAGTGTTAATAACAAAAGTGAAAATAAAAAAATCTAAATTCAAAGAAAAAATTAGCAGAAGTAAGAGTACCGCTGAAAAGGATGAAGTGTTGATGTGAGGAGCGAGATCTCGTCAACCTTAGGGCGGAAAAGCGCGACTTGAGAGTTGTTGCAGGAGAGAGAAAGTCGTCTGTCACAAAGAGAGAGCAACGTCGAATGATAATCCGTCGCGAAGATATTCATCGCGAAGAAGAAGGCCTCGTTGCGAACCCTCGCCGGCGAAGAAGGATGAGAGGAGAGAGATGCGTTGATGGTTTGCAATTGAAGGGAGGGAGGAGAGATAAATGGGGTTGAGTAATTAGGACTGCTCGCGTTAAAATGGGAATTGAAGCGAGGGGTTTATTTCATTATATTGTTGGGCTGCTAAAGGGCTGCGGTTAGCCCAATTACCGCCGCCCTTTATTACTTATAGGGCTGCGGTTTTGGGCTAACCGCAGCCCTTCACTAAAAGGGCTGCGGTTTTTGGGCTAACCGCAGCCCTTCACTATTAAGGGCTGCGTTTTTCAAAAAACGCAGCCCTTTCGTTTTTTTCCACTAGTGTCTTGTCTTTTGAATTAAGATTCCTTACACATATCATATTATATTTCACTAGCTTTTATATCATATCGTTATTTATTCTTTCAAATTCACTTTGTGGCACTTTACTTAAAGAGCATAATTGAACCAACGTCTTCAAATTTGATTTTTGCTAACATTGATATGTCGATTTAATCATAAGATAAGTCAAAATAATTTACAGCAATGAAATAGGGTGGGTCTTGACAAAGTTATAAATTGAGTCTTGAAAATATCAAGATCTGCACTTAAGACTTGATGTGTAAGTTGAATAAATTAATAAAATAATAGGACATATAAATTGAGATGTCTTCACATGGGTGAGGACATAAATCTAATCAAGTGTTAACAATAATTCAATTGTTAAATATTAGTAGAATGTTGACGTGGGCATATAAACAAAGTCTAAAGACAAGACCCCATTGAATCTTGATCTTACTCATAACATATATCTAAGACTTCTCATAGTATGTGTGATATCATTACAATAGGCACTCTATTTGCTTTTCTTCCATTTGAAATTAAGTCTTTGATTTCCAAAACTCAACTACAGACTTTGCTGAAAACCTTGCTACATCAATAAAGTCTGATCTCAAGGCTCCTAATTCTAAGACCAATACTGAGAGAGTGAGAATATTTTTAAAACTGACAATATCCAACTCAATTCAATAACCCTACCTAAATGAAATCCAAACAACTCAAACAATCCAAAGTCGACCAAAAATCAAACCCTAATCGAAAATAACTCTTAACATAAACTGGTAATATAAATACGTGAACCCAATCCATACAAGAATTTGCGTTTTATCTTTTGTCTTTACTACCCCACCAGTTCCCCAATATATCTTAGCGTAAAATTCACATGAGGTCGGTGCGTTTCCAAATTTTAGGTCAAGTGAGGTTTCCACTGTTCTTCTCAGCGTACTAAACAAAAATCCACTCTCTCTCTCTCTCCTTCCGTAAGATATCTATATTTCTCTCTCCAGGTTTGTTGATTCTCACTTTTCAATTTTCTACGTCCTTTTTCAGTGTTAATTTTTCTACGATCTTGTATATTACCTCGCCGATTTTGTTCTTCAATTTACCTATTCGCTCTTTTTTTTTTCAATCGCAATCTGATTGTAGTTGATCGTAAGCGCTTTGATTCGTTCAATTTGACGTAATTTATGACTTTTTATGATCGTTTAATTACTCATACTGAATCAAATCGTTCATTTTGTCTTCATAAATCTGTTTCAGAAACGATTTTATGTGTTTAATTGTGGTTCGTTTTTCTAATTTTTGAGGTTTTCGATTGTGCAGTGGTTTGAATTCAAGATGTACAATGGAATAGGGTTACAGACGCCGAGAGGTTCAGGAACAAATGGATATGTCCAAACCAATAAGTTTTTGATTCGGGGAAAGACGTCGAAAGTGGTAGTGGATGGTAACAAAGGGTTTGGCCCTGATCAGGGCATGGGTGGTATCAGCAAGAAGGCGAATAAGGAAATATTGGAGCATGATCGTAAGCGTCAAATCGAGCTCAAGCTTGTGATCTTGGAGGACAAGCTTAGTGAACAAGGTTACACGGATGCTGAGATTGCTGACAAGTGTGAGGAGCTGAGGCGTAAGCTTGAAGCTGAGGCGGCTGCTGATGATGATGCTGGTGCTGTGGCGAATTCCGATAAGAAGTAATATATCTGAGTTATTTCGTTTTTCTAGTTGTGAAATATTTGTGAATGTTTAGGCTATTGTGGTGGTTTTATGACTTGTGTGTTGCTTGTTGGAAGTTGAGGTTAGAATAGGGCTTCTATGTTTATTTGTTTGATGAATGAAATAAATGGATAGTTTAGACAATGGAATTGCTGATGGTTGGAGTTATAACTTGTCATTCTTCTAATGTGTCAAATAGAAGAACATTTGATGATAATATGTGAACTGGTTAAGCTCAGTCCTAAGATGATGAAAAGAAGGATTTTCATGTAGTTTTGTGTGGTACATGTGGTTCCTGTTCTTTACCTTCCGTAGTTTGTTTCAAGTATATGTAGAAGTTGATAGGAAAACGAGGATTGGAGTATAGAGGTCAAAAATCTGTTTAGGTCTAATCAATTACATTGGAACTATGTTGGAACTGTTTTTTGTGATCTGCAATTGAAGTTTTAAGTGTTGTCTAATTAGATCAGAAAATTCTGATGGTGATATTTTTCTAAACCTTCCTGCAACTGACGGTCCAACAATTTCAATGATTGAGCAATTGAATGTCTTCGTGCTTCTGTTAAAACTTATGCTGTCTCTTTCTGTTGCTCTATCTACTGAGATTTTATCATTCTGTTGAAAATTATGGGTGGTATCAGCAAAAAGGCGAAAGGAACTATTTGAAATGAATTCTTCCTATTGAGTTGTCCATAAGTAGGAACTGTGCGTTGGTTGTTTATATTAATGGCAAATTATCCCTCCTTGCTAGAATGAAGCTTCACTTTGCTTTTGCGGTTTTGCCACATATATATGGTGCCTCCTTGACATCATGTATTGTCCCCTTGGAGAAGAATGTGCGTAAACTGAAAATGCAAAATGTTACCTTGGAAAAGAAATTGGAGTCTTGTTTTTGGAAATTCCGTATAGTAGACACAGGGTGTATCAATTAACTCATCCTGGTAAATTGTGGTTTTTATTTAGTACGAAAAAAAAATGTTATTTTGCTCTATTATTAACATTATAAATTTTCTCCTCCTGGTAATTGTTATGATTAACATTCTTTGTGGATGTTTTTGCTGTGTTCAGGGTATCAGATACAGAAACTCATCAAATTGCAGCTAGGAAAGAAAAGCAAATGGAAAAACTCCGAGCTGCACTTGGCATTACTGCACCCGATGTTGAAGCAACCAAGCAGGGACAAATAAGTGATTTAGATATTGGCAATGATGATGATAAACAGAAAATCATTAGAAAGGATGACTCTGATGATGATAGCAGCGAAAGGGAAGAAGGTGAGATTTTGCACGGTGACGAGGATGTGAAAATTGAGAAACATCATCAAGCTGAAGACAGATTGCCGAACCAAGGGGGGAAAACGAAAAAGGAAGAAAAAAGGAGAAGTCGTGACAGTGTGACTTCTGATTCAGAAAGGACTGAGGATAGTAGTGCTTCAGATTCTGATGGAGAATCAAAGAGAAAAAAGAGGTCCACCAGGATGTCCAAGAAAAACATCTCTGTTGACAGTCACGATTCTGATACAGATAGCGATAATTCTGACAAAGAACGTCAAAAGAATGCTGGAAAGTACTCCAGAGGGCTGAAAAGACATGATTCCAGCAGTGATTCCGACCATAGCAGTAGATCTCCTGGTCATAGAACCAAGAAATCCAACCAGAGTGTCATTTCTGACAGAAAGATGCCATCAATTGGAAGTAACAGAAGTAAGAGAAATGATTTAGAAAAGGATGATTATGGGAGAAGACATGTGGATAAGTACTATAAGGGTTCTGATATTTCTGCTCAAGGTACAAATTCTGCGATGCTAGAACCGGAGAGAAGTCAAAGAAGTAGGAGGCGTGATACCATTGATGATGTTGTTGATTCAGATAATGAAGATAAAAAGGAGAAGAGTTATAGAAGAGGGAGGCATGATTCTGAAGATGAGGATTCTGATGTTGAAACAAAATCAAAGGAACGTGCAAAAGATAAAGAGAAGCAACTAAGGTATCTAAAGACCAAAACAGATTATAAGGTGAGAGGAAGTGATAGGGAGCTTGTTAGTCATGGAGAAAGAAATGTACATGATGATGACAACAGGTGGGCACCTAATACGCTGGAAGATGAACAAATTCATAGGAAGTATGAGAAGCTGGAGGCAGAAGATGGAACTAGAAAGCGTGAAAGGAGATCAGAAGGTGAGCATGGTAGTAGGAGACATGAGAGTAAGGAGGAAGGTTTGCAAGGAGGCAGAAAGCTGGAAAGCAAGGAGGATATTGACCAAGAAAGGAGGAAGTGGGAAAAGAAGGTAGAAGATGGCTCTGAAAGGAGAAAGAAGGGTATTGATGAAGATGACAATGATCAGAGAAAGTTAGAGAGGGAGGAAAAAGATATGCATGAAAGAAGAGGACAAGAAAGAAGGGAGGAGGATGAGCTTCGGAAGAGAAAGCTGGAAAGTTCTAAGAATGATGAGGAGCGAAACAGAAAGTTAGAACAGAGGGATGAGGACGACTACAGAAGCAAAAAGCGTGTAAGAAGGGATGAGAATGAGTGGGGAGGAAGAAAGGGGGAAGTAGGGAAGAAGACGAAAAGCAAGGAAGGAGTAGGGAGAGGAGGGATGAAGATGAGCTTGTTTACAGAAAGCAGGGTGGTAGTAAGCGGGAGGGGCAGGAAGACGATGATCTTGGAGGTAAATACCGGGAAAGAAGAGAGCAAGAGCAGAGACTTAGAAATGATAGAAAGGAGCACGATAAGCATGGAAACAAAAATAGAGAGACACTTGGAGGAGGAAGGTCACAGAAGGAGAAGACATGAAAGGGAAGAAGATTCTCCGCGGAAACATGAGACACACCGACGTGATGATGTTCGCAGGAGACGTTGATAATTTGATACTACTGGAGCTGGTAAGCAATGTAAGTTCGTTTTTCAATCATTTTGGAAGTTTATTATTCTATTGCAACTCTTTTAGAGTTTTTGTAGCTATGGGGTGTTCAAATATTTTACTCCACCTACCTCGTTTTGAGAAGTCGTTTTTGACGTTTAAAATTCTGTTAAAGTTGGTCCTTTCTGCATGAACATTGCATAAGAAACAGTCAGGTAGTATTCATTGCCCCTTTTCTAAGTAAACTTAAAGCGTTGCTGGAATAGAATTTGTGAGCACCTCTGCTAATGATTTCCAACTTTAGGAGATCCGTCCAACTACAATGGAAGAACCTGTGATTTTTCGCATAAATCTATCAACTGTGAAGGAAAGCATACTCTTATGTTAGCATTTTACAGTGCATTCACCTATGTGAAGTCGTTTGCTGGTAGTAGCTAATCTAGACATTTTTCACTACTGTCAAAATTGCCAAAAATATAAAGAACATTGTGTCTGTCAAAGAAATCAATTAATGGGAGTAACTTGTAACTGCGGGGACTGGATGATGATTCGTTCTGCCAGCTGTGCCTCCCTACTTTCCCCTTGTGTTTTCTGTGAAGGTGAAAGCATGTCCCTAGCCATAAACCATCTGTGGTCTGTAATAAATTTTTGTTTATCTGTTAAGCAAGATTGACGACGTACCATATTGTATGATAGGTTTTTGGTGCTTTGTTAACCAGTATTCAGTGAGAGACCGTGGAAACACAGTCCATAATAAGGTTTACCCGTCTTCAGCAAATCTAAGAAAGCTCAAACTCGCCATATATGGAATCGGTAGCAAATTCTTTCCTCTATCTAGTTTCTTAGAACACATGAGGAATTGTCAGCAATAATGCACTTATTATGAACAAATCTACCTGACATAAGTTTCTTTTTATCTTTAAACGACATATGGGACTTACATCACATTTCTATGCTATACGTTCCTTTCTTGGTTTTACGAGTTACGACTAAGATTAGTTAAAGAACAGATATGAATCCATTATTTTTGATTTATTTAACTGCTATTCTCTCTCTTTATTATAGCATGATATTGGTGAATTCATCATTTAAGGTATCCAATACAATCTTTGCTCCCTACTTCTGTAAAAATGTGGTCTCTTGCAGTTCAATTAGTCAAAAAGTATGCCATTGTACGATGAACCATGTATCAATTCGCGCATTATGGATCGTAGATTGCAGGAGGGTCAGCGAAATAGGTAACGTTAAGTTGCTATTATGAGACAAAGATTTATGATAGTGCAATACAAATCTAATAATTTCGAAGAGGTCCTTGTCATGCGTAAAAACTGTCATTGGGCTTATGCATACAAACGGTGCATTCAGTAAGGATTTCTATGCATTAAGGTTTCAAAATGAGAAAGGACGATGAGTTGTTGGGGTCTTGGGGACAAACTATATGGATTTAGACAAACTACATGGGAGCCTTGAGTGATTGGAGTATTTGATGGATTGGATGACCTTTTATCTAAGCAGACCTCTTACAGAATTGTACTCCCCCCCCTGTTTTGTGCAGAACTGAAGCATGTCTTGGAGCTATGATTGATGAGATCTAGTTATATATTATCACCAGTTCAGTCTCCTGTCATCTTGATCATCATTACTTGTCATTGAGATGAATATTTTTATTAAAACTTCAAGAGATTTGTAGTCGTACGCGGAGTCCCCTTGAATATATTGACTTTTCTTATGTTCACTAGTCAATAGTCATTGTCATCTTGAATCCCATAGCTTCAACCCTCTTGAACATTCTACAACTTGAGGAGCTAGAGCCACGGTCATTCATTTTCTCCCTGAGCTTTACAAATTTGTGGCTGAAGTTAAAGATTAATAATACTAATAGGGTATTAGTCATTGCAATCTGGGACAGGAAGAAGATGCTTGTCTAGATCTTGCCAATACGGTCTTTATTGATTTATGCTGATAACAAAGTGGTGGGGTGTCAGGTGTGAACCTCACCAATTTGTCGGTTTCTTTCATTATGTGTAGTAGTTGAATATTGTTAGAGAAATTCTTATCTTTTTCACATCTAAAGGAGCAAGGAGAAAAGTTAGCCGGATTAGGGGAAGCAGAAGAATGACTTTGTGAAGGACGATCACAATTCTATGCATGTTGACTGTGGCTCTGCTAATAGTATTTGAATATAGAATTAAACTTTAAAGAAGTTGTCCTGCTCAAATGAAACAAGGAAGTGAGCAACAGCTAAAGTTACCAAGGATAATGTAGATGGCAAGATTAGAAGGTAGAAAATCTGAAGAATGAAACTTGGAAATTAAGATAGGATCAGCATGAACGAGAAATTCAGTGTCTGTAGAGGTAAGAAAGAGCACGTGGTCCGTGTTTGATAGAGAGTGAACCTCAAACTCTTACTGTGAAAGAAAAATCACTACTTCTGTATCATATATTCTGATGTTCGCAACTGCAAACGTTTTCTTGAGCTTTTAGCTAGTTTGCTGTTCTGAAAATGGATAACTTATGTAGCTAGTCCTTTGTCATTGCAGGCGGCAGTTTGACATGCTGATAACCTTATACGTCTTCGCAATGTCAATGTTCAACAGATGCCTCTCGAATGGTGTATGAACATGAGTATGGTTATGTTGCGCTTTTCTCTGTCGCATTTTTCTTCGTGGTTGTATAACTCCTTTCAGGCTAAATGCAAGTGTTGTCTGCTTTTCAAATGTATTGTGACTTCTGGTTGTCTATGCTGAGACACGACTGTACTGGTTTATCCTTGAAGGCTACAGCTATGCACTTGAACCAGAATTTTTGTACTCAGTTCACTTGTGTCATGAGTAAAATTTTGTTTATGGGGCTGGAAATGCTGATATTATCAGATACATATTCGGTAGGCGAGATATCAATGGAATTGAAAACGGTTCTGGTGATTAAGTAGTATTTCTCCATTCTCAAATAACTGTCTTGTTTGATTATGGTCAAATGTATAAATCATTGGCCGTGTGACTTTACTTTTACTAGATTTATCTCAATGTATAATTTTAATTAATTATGATATTTTTTTTTATAAATATGTAATTAGAGATATTGATGGTAAAAGCAGTGTATTGAAATTGTGATAGTCAAACACGACATTTATTTGAGGACGCAAGGGGTTTTCTTTAGATGGGATTCAGGGTTTTTGTTAACTTTATGGTTAGAAAACATTTTTTATTTGGAGGAAGGGAAATCATATTTTCTCCTTATTTTTCTCGTTCTTTCCATCCATTTTCTTCCTATTCAATTACATTCTTTTTCTAATTTTTTATGCAAATAAAAACAAAGGACAATGTAATTGGAAATTTTTTTCCGCCAATAAAATGGAGCCTTGATGGATTTAGAAGAGAATTTAGTAAGTTTGGGAGAGAAATCAGGGTTGCTGTTTCTTTTAGTAGACATTTCAGACTTGTTTTTCAAATTATACAAATTTATCTAATTGCAATTGCAATATAAAAAAAAAAAGTAAAGTTGCATTGCTACTTAAAACTAGTATATAGAAATAGTATATAGTAGGAGTATTGGATAGGCCTGAACCAGTATGTGTAAGTGGTTGTCCTTTCTTGTGTTATGGTCTGGGCTTAGCTCAAACTAAGACCGGGGGTTGGCTCGTATAGCCCGTCACTCTATGCAATAAATTTTAATGTTTTTAGATGGTTTTAAAGAACATACAAGAACAATTTTGCTTGTATGTATATTTATTAATTCACAAACATTAGAAAAAGAACCCGAAACAAGTCATTTAAAGTCGATTCAAAGCACAAAGTAAGCGAAACCGGTCTAGGAGCGGACAGGGACGGGTTGGACCAGTGGATCAGAATCTGAAAATTCTATGGATCGTTCCACTGTTCGACCGGAATCTGTATTTTAAAAAAAAAATCTTTTTTTTTTGTTTGGATTTGAAAATATTTACAAATTAGATACATCAAAATTTAATAATTCTAAAGGCAATAAAGATTAGGTTTTTAGCTTTTAGATTGTCTAACTTTTAAACTTTTTATAACCTTCAAACTTTTTTTTAACTAAAAAAACAGAAATTCCGGTCCACCCATTTGATGCATATTTCCGGCTTTCTATAGGTGACGCTCTTCATATATTGGAATCGATAGGGCATCTTGAGATTACTTCTGTCTTGAATTATTCTTGTTCCCAGGTGCGGGGGAAAAGCGATAGGTCGATTTTGGTTCATTTTGGCCCATTTTCAGGCGAGTGGCGAGGAACGAATTAGATAGCGAATTAGGTAACACTGGTCTTGAATGAAACTTTGAGGTGAGTGCTGACCATGTAATTTAATAACTGGATGACAATATTTTGTTACGATGATTCTCGTTGGCATTTTGTGCGCGACTACTTATCATCTATAAACTTCATGACAAAGAGCAGATGGTGGGAGCAAGGTAATGATGAGACATTTTCTGATGTCGTTACCACTGCGATGGCATTTCAGCTGTTACGTGACCATGTATAAGATGTCTCTTCAGGAATGCTTTTCCACTTATCATCATCGTCTTAATGTTGAAAAATGGAATTCTCAAGCAAACGTAAATTTTTTTACAAAAATGTTGACCATATATCATGATGAACACTGCTGCTTTCATCAATTCGGAAGACATTAGATCTGCTTTAGAACTATTTAAGGCATCACAGCTTAAAATATACTTCTATGATCATGAATCTTATCTACAAAAACAAACATCAAATTCAAGGATCCTTTTTTTCGATAGAAACATCTCTGAACATTCAACACAAGCAGACAGGTTCAGCAGAAATATTATCAAAAGAGCTACCATGTTCATAAATATATGTCTACTTTTTCCAATATATTGGACTTTCCACCTATATGTGTTCAGTAGGCTACGATGCAAGTTTAGAGTGCTTAGAAAGCAGGAAATTCATCGAACGTGATAACTTGAAGGACGTACGGGTTTTTAAGTCTTCTATACGGTACTTCTCTGATGCTGATACTTCTCTTTTGGTTTGTTTTAGATGATTCCCAACTCGTATTCTTTTTATTACTAAAGAAACATATGATAGCTCACTTCTTATCTCAGCTGCACTAACTTCGGGAAGAAAGTTCTCTTCCAACAAGCAAAGGATGATCTCAGCTATTGCCAATCCATACATCTCCAGGAATTTAAACAGCTTCAGAGGTATAAACTATTCTGACTGCTGCAGGATCAGACTGGAGAAATGTCTAAGAACAATTTCCAATGTAATTAACTTTTTTTTTTGGGTGATTGATTCTGTTTCGAGCTGACTTAATTTTTGCTCCTAATTCAGTCGCTTGAAGGGTAGGTGTTGCCGCCCCACTCCCCTCACACAAAGGAACTTAAACCCCTCGCTCGTTATAAAAAAATCAGCTGAAATTGGCAGATGGGATGCAGATAAGGACTCAAAGTTGTTCCAAGAAAGTTCACATCATATCCTCAGCTCTCAAGGACGCAATAGGTGAAATAGCAGACAGAGCAATCACGTGGCAAGGTCATAGCATCACAAAGCACTTAGTTGAGATTGTAAGATTTCCTTTACCAAGTTCAAAACATTTTTAGAAGGGATCTTTAGTTGTCCGCATTATTTAGTTTTCACTCTTTCATAGTTCACGAGCCATGAGTTGGACGGAAGATATTTAACACTTTTTTTGGACTGGTTGTGAGACAGTGGCTGAATCTCATTTTCCAGAAATAACAAGATCTTTAGGTGTAGTTCCAAATGATTGCAGAAAGGTATTCTGGAGAAGTATTTTGGGACTGGTTGTGAGACAGTGGTTTACTTCTGAGGACATGGTAGGTGCTGTAAAGCCGGTTCTCTACGATCCTATTGATGAAATAACAAGAATTAAGTAAATCACAATGTTCTTATATAAGCAAAAAAGGGAGAAAATTCAAGCAACATAATCTTTGTAGTGATGATATAAACTCCGAGAACTATTTTTATTCAAGTGCTCAAACCCCTTTCATTTCCGGGAAGGGGAAAACAAAGAGCAAAGTGAGCACACAATCTGATCTATATGTCAAAACTCAGCAGTCAGCAGTCATCCAATACACATATGTTAGCATCCATTAAAACGACTTCTTCTCATATGACACCAAACCGTGGACTCCTCCTTCAACTTGTGCAGCACCAGTTCGAGCCTATAAAGACAGGATCATTCACACACTTTAGGTCTCATGAGCTAAAAAAAAACTTCTAATGAACACATGAGATAAAAGTAGAGCACATTGTCTTTGTTATGGAGTAACTATATATAACCAACAAACTGTAAAGGTATATTTGCCAATAAATATGACTTGTAATCTTCGGAATCGACGACTATCGAGAGGTTTTCTCTCAAAATTCTCTCTCTAAAAAAACTCTCCAATCAAACTTCCACAAACCATCTACTGAAAAATAGCTACTTCCTTACTGCTTTCTTATATCCAAAATTGCCAGATGAAGTGAATGAATTAAATATTGTTCACTAAACTGCTGTCTTTTTAAATATTAGTTTGCACTTTGCATCTCTGTTATCGTACTTATAATCTTACTATTCAATAGAATAAAATACGTCCCTTCAAGTTCTATAGATAGATCTTTTGAGTCACTGTTTTTTTGTTCAATCTCCAACACAGTTCACTTTGGGTTCTTCATTTGTCCTACATAATCTTAGTTTGCCAAGTAGCGTCTAGACTCTAGAGTGATTAGTTATGGAGTCAGCTTCTTCTCAATCAACGGCACAGTATATTATTTTCCATAGGAAACAGGGGCCTTTTGTTAAGCCTCCTCCTGAGCTCAATGAAACACATGAAGTGGGGCTTGATCAGTTGGTGGTTGGTGAATTCATACATGATAGAGAATTTCCAGAGGAAGATATTCAACATTGGGTTGACACATGGATAACGCAGAAGAGTATTAAAGTTAAGAACCCGTTAGTCCCTGGAGTCTTTGTAGAATACCAACAAGGACGAGCTGTATGGGTCGATTTCCGATACGAGGGAATTTTTGTGTTTTGCAAATGGTGTGGGAAAATTGGCCATAAAAGTTCAGCATGTCGGAAAGAATGGAGTAAGGCGAGGAAAGAAGTGGACATGCCCCTTAGTGAAGCATGTAAGCCAAATTCCTCGTTAATGATGGGTCAAAACAATGCACCACTCTACAATAAAATTATTGGGCTGCCTGTTCTTGATCAATACACCACAACTCGAGTAAGGCTGGATGTTCGGCGTCCGACTCCGTCTACGTGGTCCAGTGGCAGTTCTGGAAATAGTGATGATGCAGATGATGATGGCCACAATGGAGATGTGTACATGCGTGAAAGAAGTAGCCACAATGGCGACTCCCGAAATGGGGACAGTAGGGAGGAGTCTCCAACTAGCAAAAGAATGTGCACAGGAGGACATCGGTATTCCACCTATGAAGTTGGGGAGTGCAGCAAATGCGCGGCCTAAGTCGGAGTACATGCTCGAACATAATATCCATGCTGTGAAAGCCAAAATCATGGGGGCCACACGCAGGTAAATAATAAAGAAAAGAAACTTCAAGTTCGTAAATATGAATTTTAAAAACGGAAAAAATGTCTTCAGCTATTAATAAAAGGTTTCAATGCAAATAACCTCCTGTTGCCAAAGGATATTCATAAGAATGTTGCAGAGAAGAACATGGGGGGTTAGTACACGTGGCATAAATATGGGAAGCTACGGTCAAAAAGGGAAGGCGGCTTCAGTAAATAAAAAATGTGAAGGTAATTGTCATCAAATTTTACCCATAAAAAATTCTGACGCGATGAGTAATTATTAATATATTTACAGAAATCCCCAACCACACTCAGCCCAATACTTTGCTCTCCATTACACGTGACATCGAAGACTCCCCAAGCATGGCTGGGACAAAAAATTCCATTTCATCCAACGAAACTCAAATGGGTCATGGGTGTGAGGAAGAATCAATGTGACTAGAAGACGTTATTAATATGGAAGTATTTGGTGAGCCAGACAATCCTCTTTGGCATCCCAGGCCCAATATCAGCGAGCCCATCCTCGAAATTACAGAGATAAATCAAAGCAACAATCCCCTCAATATAAGTGAAGGTGGTGCGATGGAAGAAGGCCAAGTTATTATGCAAAGCCCAACAGGCCCTACAGATGGCTCGACGAATTGGCCAGAGTACTGGCAAGAGTTTTGGCAAGAAAACGAGGTAGGCCGTCTTTCACCTAAATCATTACTTAGCTACCCAGGTTCGCATTCCTCTTTGCAAACTGGTTCCTCTAGCACTTTCTACTCTCAAGCTACTCATGTTCCAACGTATGAATTTGCGAATCTACAGGTTTATCCAACGCGGGGCCTTAAAAGTCCCATGGAAAGTTGTCAAGATATGAAACTGCAGGCACCTTCTGGTTTACTTGGAGATATAGTTCAGTTTGGTGGGGGTGATAGAGACAATGCTAACCCAAAACAAAATGCACCTGGGCCGTGTGTTAAACTGCTGGACTTCAACACAGGCACGGCCAAAGAAATCGACATGGGCCAGGATGAGAAAATTGCTCAGTGTAAAATGAAATCGGCCTGCGGTAAATCCAAGCTTGATGAAGAATATTGCAAAAAAGTTCCTCAGGCTCAGAACAAAACGAGATGGAACAAAGACAAAAAGTAATATCCTGTCAAGTGGCAGATATGGCCGAAAAAGGAAAATAGAGGAGTTCAAACCGGTTTTTGTGGAATTTGCTGCTAGTGCCAATGTACTGTTCAATGAATGGCTAATGACGAAACAACACGAGTTTAAAGAAAAAGCAAAAAAGGGTAGGTACAGTGAATCAAGCTACTCAGAGGCTTGTGAGACTGGGCCTAAACAGTCTCAGGGGGAGAAATGAAGATTATGTCATGGAATTGTAGGGGCATAAACACAGCAGACTCCCCTACAATTCAGTTCCTGAGTTGGTTAGTCCGCAAATTTTCTCCACAGATCTTGTTTTTGATGGAAACAAAGGCGATATCGGAGCAGGTGAATAAGATAGCTAGGTCGTTAGGATATCCAAATGCTTTTGCTATAGATGCAGATGACAATGCGGGTGGCCTAGCTGTATTTTGGTTTTCTAGTGTTAATCTTTCTGTAAGTATTAGTAATAAAATTTTCCTTGTGTGTAGTGTAGATGATGTAAATAAAGGAATAAAATATGAATGGAAACTCCTGTTGCTGTATGGGTCTCCGTATATTCAATTGAGGGACAGTATCTGGGAAGCAATATTAATTAATGTAAATGACGGGCAGCAGAATTATGTCGTTATGGGGGATTTCAATCATATAGAATTTTCGGATTAGAAAATAGGAGGAAACCCCCATGCGCAAGGTCAGGAAAAATTCACTGAATGGAGAATGAATGCTGCATTAACAGAAATCCCATACCATGGTCCGAGGTATATGTGGTGCAATGATAGGGAGGGGCAGGAGAGGATCTATGAAAGACTTGACAGAGCATATGCATCGGAGGAATGGCGGGAATTACATCCAAACGCCACAGTCCTCAATTTCCCAATTCTGACGTCCGACCATAGCCCCATCCTTCTCTACATGGATCCTGAGAAACGGAAAAGTCGGAGTCCTATCAAGATGGATGTCTGGTGCTTCAATTTCCGTGATGTGCAAGATATTGTCAAACGGAAATGGAAAGAGGAGCAAGTAGGATCACCCATGTATGCTACAGCAAGGAAATGTGCAGGAATAATACAGTTCGAATTATTTAATTGGTGCAAAGAATTTCAATTAATGCACAATTTAGTATGGGATGGACTGGTGCAGGATTGCGAGCAGGCACAATTAAATTTGCAGAATAAGAGTTCGGATAAGGTGGAATTGGGGTGGAAGGAAGCTCAAGTTAGGGAAGCAAAGATGGCCAAAATAAAAATCCAGACTGACTATTGGAAACGAGTGAAAGGAAAATACGTAGCATTGGAGGATACAAATGCTCGGTATTTTAGGAAAGCTAGATCCAGAAGGGGTCGAAATGAGATCCTTATGCTAAAGAACGAGGGTGCTTGGATAACCACCAGGGAAAATATACATCATACCATTCTCAACCACTTCAAGAAAATCTACCAGGCCGACCAAAATACAAGTGCCAACTTCAGGATTTAGATCGGGAGATCACTAAGGAAGAAGTTAAGACAGCACTTTTTCAGATTTCTATCAGAAATTCTGGGAGGTAGTAAGTGACGACATTTTCCAAGCAGTTCAATATTTCTTCCAAAAAGGCTTTATGTTGAAGGAATGGAACCACACTCATATTTGCCTGATTCCGAAAGTAGATAAGCCAGAAGAAGCGGGACAATTCCGACCAATTAGCCTATGTAATGTTCTGTACAAAATCATGTCAAAAACCATCAGCAACAGAGTAACAGACTGAAGCCTATTATTGGTAAGATTGTCTCAGCTACCCAAAATGCGTTTATTCCGGGAAGGCTTGTGGCAGACAACTGCCTCATCGCACATGAACTCATTATGAATCTAAGACGGAAAACAAGAGGATCAGACTATTTGGCGGCGCTGAAGATAGACATGTTTAAGGCTTATGATAAAGTCAGGTGGGAGTTTCTTGAATGGCTACTGCGCAAAATGGGATTCCCGGATAAGATGATTCAATGGATAATGCAATATGTGATAACAGTTTCATATCAATACTAATTAATGGGGAGCCATCGGAAAAATTCCATCCGTTGTGCGGATTGAGGCAGGGAAACTTTCCCCGTATCTGTTCATTCTTGTTATGGAGGTTCTGTCGCGCATGATAGGAAAAGCAGAAAAGGAAGCGTAGATTCAGGGGCTGCGGATAGCAAAGACTGCTCCTCCCATATCCCATTTGTTTTTCGCTGATGATTCATTAATTTTCTTCAAAGCTACCCCTCAGGCACCTTGTGCAAAGATTCAGCGCAGTTTCAGGAGAGGTCATTAATTACAACAAGTCGCTCATTATGTTTAGCCCTAATACACCCAGCAGATTTAAACGATTTATGCGAAGCATTATTGGCACTCCATCTGCGGAGAGTTTAGGGAAGTACTTGGGGTGTAATATTGAAATTGACGGTAGAAGTGCGATCAAGTTCAAGCCACTGGTGAAGGTCAGAAAGCGAGTAAGCGATTGGAAGCATCTGGCGTTATCTCATGCTGGTAAGATCCTTCTTATTAATGGAATTTTAGCATCCACATGCGACCATGTTCTATTTGTCTTTTTGTTACCTAAAAGGATTGCAGAGGAGATTAATGCAATTTTCTCTGCATTCCTGTGGAGAAGTAAGCAAGGATCGAAACCAATTTATTGGAGGAAAAGAGAAGTGACAGAGCTTCCGAAGAGTAGAGGTGGTTTAGGAATAAGAAATGTGCACATATTCAACCAAGCACTGCTTGCAAAACAAGCATTTCGAGTTCATAATAACCAAGATTTATTGATAGCCAAAATCTTCAAAGCTAAATACAAAGGATCCCCGGTAACATTGGCCATGAGGGACATTAGGTTGAAGGTGTCATCTTGGGGTTCAGAGGAATGTATAGGGCTGTAAGGGAATGCAAAGGGGGTTCTTTAAAACTCATTGGAAATGGACGGGACACGAAAATTATGGAGGATAGGTGGATTATGGGAGACCCAGTGAGGACTAAAAATGGGGTGGACCTACAAAGTGAAGGAGTTCTTACAGTCGATCAACTTATGCAGCCAGGATATAGGTCTTGGAATACCATATACATAAGAAATAAGTTGGAACCCCAAACAGCAATCAGAATACTGTCAACATATATACTGCACAGTGATATGGAAGATGAATACATATGGGCATGGAGGAGGAAAACGGAGCTAACAGCAAAAGAAGCCTACGCATACCTCATGCATAAAAGCGGATATATGATGGCAAATGAAGGTGAGGTTGAATTTTGGAAAAAGCTATGGGCCATGAATATCTGCCCTAAATGGAAAACGTTTATTTGGAGACTGCTGCACAATGCTTTGGCAACAAATGTCAACCTCATCATTAGGAATATTATAGTCAAACCAGAATGTTATTGGTGTGGACAAGAGAAGGAAACAGAGAGCCACCTGTTCAGGGATTGCTATATCATTCGAAGAGTTTGGAAAAGCTCCTCTTTGGGACTACAGGTAGAAAATGATTCATATATTACATTGCAGACATGGATAATCAATTACCTCAAGTATCTGTGGAGGATAGAGAATAAAGAGCAGCAAGTAAGTACAACTTTCATTGCTATGCTTTGGTCCATTTGGATAAGCAGAAATAGGGTAGCTTTCAAGAAAGACAGCACAGACCCTGCAAGCATATTATATGAATTGGATCATGTACTACTGGAGGAGCAGCTAAGGCGAAATAATAGGAAGATGGACACTGCAAACTGGCTAGCAAACCTGGGAGAGCAGCCACTGCCTACGAATGATGTTAACTGCAATTGTTGTTTAATTCAAATTGACGGTGCTTGGAAAAAGAACAAGCCAGGGAAAATTAAAGCGGCAATTGGTTGGACAGCAACAATGGGAGATGATGAGATCTTCCATGGGAGTGAAAGAGTGATAGCATCATCGGCTCTACAAACAGAGGCTCGTGCAATGCTCAAGGGACTACTGGAAGCAGATAAAAGGAATATAAGGGACATTAAAGTTGAAACTGATTCTGCTCAGCTTGTCCAGGCGATTCAAACAGGACATAAGGTCATAGGCATCCATAGGATTGTAGTCGACATAAATAAATTATGTAGTACATTCTCATCATGTAAGGTATGTAAAGTTACTAGGAACCAGGTAAAAAAGGCCCACGAACTTGCTACCATAGCAAGAAATGGGTGGTAATGGTTTTTGATGTACTTATTGCCAAAAAAAAACAAACTGTAAAGGTAAAAAAAAGAAAAAATCAATTAGCAGCTTTTGTAGCCCACGGCATCTCCCTCCTTGAGTTGCTAAAAAACAAAATTGCCTCAGCACAATCAACAAACATCTCTTTCTAGTAAAGGCGATAAAACCATACCTCAAGTCTTAATACTTCTGATCTCAATAGATCATGGGAAGACTGAAGTGACGAGGCACCAAGATCTTGGAACCCTTGTTTGACTGCATGCATTGTGTAAGGTACCAAGTTTAGAATAGAACCCTTGTCTGCAACGGCACCAACAACACCTTGAGCAATTTTAAGCCTAGACTTGTCCCCAAGATATCGTTGATCACTTCCTTTTGTCATTGCTTCCAGAGAGCCCATGCCTCGGTATTTCTTGACACGACGACCGTCCTACAACAAGATATAATCTTAAAGAATCAAATACTAAATTTCTTGGTATACTAGAGCGAAAGGTGTATTCCGGATACAATCACGGTAAAGGAAATCAGAAACAGAACATGAAGTACCTGATGTAAACAAGAGATCAATTTATGAACTAAATCCAGATTATGAGAAATAACCACATATGCAGCAGAATATATACCTGAACTACATAAGCACCAGGAGCCTCAGTGCTACCCGCCAGAAAGCTACCCATCATCACAGTAGACGCTCCAAGAACTAGGGCCTTAACAATGTGTCCCGAGTTTGATATACCCCCATCAGCAATGACAGGGACACCACTTTGTGAAGCAATAGATGAAACTTTGTACACAGCAGTAGCCTAAGCACAAAAAATAATTTGTTAGTGAAACAATTTGCTAAGACCAAAGTAGAAAATTAAGAACAAGAAAACTGAGTGGTGCAACCTTTAGATCCTGTCATGTAAGCATTGTAAGCTCACATAGAATAAAAAAAAACATTACACAAATGTAGCTTAAACAATTTGACAGCAGGGTGATGATCACATAATGACAACACTATGAAGCAAGATTTAGATAAAACATGTCACATGTTCATCAAATGATAAACACCATTAAAGTTACCATGTTAGGTTCTGAATCCCTTTCACTAAGACATACGGATGAAAGTGCTAATTGTTTTTGGTGCAACACGTCAAATTAGAAAGTCTAGTTTAAATCGAATATTAAACAAATTGTGTTTGAAAATACATCAAGAGTTATTCCTGCACTATAATCATATTGACAAACCACAAGAACGTAAATACTTGAAAGTTAAAATAGTTCGATGATTTCTTTATCTCAAACTTTGCGATTTGCACAATATTGAAACAACATTTAGCTATCTCTAATGCAAACATATAGAGCAAGTTCAATGACAGCTCTCTTAATGCAGCTAACATTGTAAAGAGAAAGATAATACAATAATATGCAGCAGCATAGAATAGACAGCCACAAATTATTAATATTAACTACTTTATAATTCATATCCTATTCCATCCTCATTTTGACTAGTAAAATGCATCTCCATCAAAAGATTAAAAAGTAATAACATTATGGGAAGTATCTTAAGCAGCAGATATATAAACACTTACACATCATACATTTCGCGTAATAAACCCATAATTAACTAGCAAATAACAAAAGATAATGACAAAAGGCAGTAGAGAAAGGAGTGAAGGGTAGGTTACCTGTCCTCTGCCTACAGCACAGACCTCCTGAGTAGTACATATCGAGCCAGATCCCATGCCAACTCTGAGTCCATCGACTCCTGCTTGGATCAAGTTTTGAGCTTGATATTTAGTCACCACATTCCCTCCAATCACATCCAATTTCGGGTACGTATTCTTTATATACTTTATCATGTCCAACTGATAAATAGAATTCCCTTGGGAACTATCCAACACCACCACATCAGCCCCACCCTTAACCAAATATTCCAACCTCTCCTTATCTGATTCTCTAGTCCCTATTGAAGCTCCCACCAGAAAATCCCCATTCGCCGCTAATGACGGCAAACATCTCTTTGGATATTCCTGAATCCTCTCAATATCCTCCAATGTGACCAAATCCACAACTTCACCATCACTTTCTCTCATAGTTGACACCAATTTAACCCCTTTCTCTCCCAAAAACCCAGCAACTTGGTCCAAATCATAGCTACTCGGCACCGAATAATCCAATTTCAACATGAAATCACATACCCTACCCTCCTTATTCTTCAACTTTTCCCAATCAGACTTCAACACATACCCCAAAACCCTTGATTTTCTGCTACCAGTCTCAGTAACCAAAATCACATTCGACAAACCAAAATCACCCTCTGACTCAATCACATCCGAGGGCGATTTAATCTCAAATTCCGAAACGAATGGGATGCGGCGGGACTTGGCAGACTTGAGGAGACTGAATTGTTCAGAGGCAGTGTTATTCGAATGTAAGATTCCAACCCCACCAAGGGAGGCCATGGCTACCGCCATATACGACTCAGTCACAGTGTCCATAGGGGATGACACACAAGGGATAGACAGAGAGATATTTTTTGTAAGCTTGCAATTAAGCTCAACTGAATCAGTAGCAAAATCAATGTAATGCGGAAGAAAGATAACATCATCATACGTATATGAATACCCTTGATTGAAAAGCTTATCAGCTGGGAAACCATCTTCTATGAGTGCTCCTGCCATGGCTACAATTCAGGGATTTAGGGATTAGAGCAACCCAGCATTTGCCAACTAAGGAGGCATGAAGAATAATAATAAAATAATAGGATAGAGAAAATTATGGGCTAAAATTTTGTATGCCCAGCTCTTCCCCACGAACCAAAAGAAAACACAACAACAACAAAAAAAAGGCTAAATACAGGCATACAGCACATAAAAGTTTAAAGAGCTTAACCACGGTTGATAACCATTGTTTTTTTTTTCCTGCTTGAAGCAACTAAGAGCAACTACAGGATGAAGGTTGGTAAATTTTGGAACCGATTACAAATACAATTGCATCAACTTCTACATTACAAAACAAATCTTTCTCAAAATCATAAACAGTCACCGGAACCGAACCAATTTACTATCGTTTAACTTGATTTTCATTAGGTGTTCCTTTTGAAAAAAAAGGCTTGAGATATCGCTCTCTTGTTTTCTCTTCATGATTCTGAAAAATAGAATTCTCATTCACTAACAATCCATTCCCACAATTACAATAATAAACTAACAATTCATTAATAACTCATTCACCAACAACCATTCACTAATAAATTCAATAACATATCATTCCCAAATTTACAATAAACCGTTCATTCACTAATAATTCATTCCTTGCACTAACAATTCCCACTATTTCTTACTGCTGTACTAGTCTCGTTTATGTAAGTCATAACATGACAGTAGCACAAACAACCCATTAATAACTCATATCCACAATTCATTAACAATCTATCAACTAAAATTTCACCAATAATTTCCACAATTTCACTAATAACTCAGAACTCATTACTCATGGCAGTAGGATGCAGCGTGGACTGAGGAAAGGTTTAGTGCTAATTCATTCACTAACAATTTCGAAAATTACAATATACTACAATCTATACTAATATATTAAAGGCGTGCCTAAACAAGTAATTGTGCCACGTGGCGCTCTCCCTAAGGACATTTTACTCCATGTAATCCACAACAATAAAAAAAAAATAGAAATTGCATAGTATAGGGTTTGATTCCAGGACCTCAAGAACATATACTAAAGTCTTAACCACTAGACCAAATAACATTTACTGTTATCATCTTAAAGTATAATATTAATAAATAAAAAATTTTCTTACCCGGGGCGTAGCCTGGGCCTAATAACTAGTTTACATTCACCAACAATTAAAATTTGCACATCCAATTGTCCAATAATTTCCAACTAAACCATCACAGAAAAAAAAATACCACACTCGGTTGCTTTACTTAGATTTGATAAGTAGTATATGGCTTATTCAGTTATTTGTGTAGGTGAAACTTGAAAGTAGTGAAAAGTATTGGGATGCTTGAATGAATGTTACAGATTGTTACAAGTTAGATGAGTTAATTCTCAGAGTTAGTTACAAGTTTGTTGTGTGTAATAAATGTATAAATACTTTCTCCCTTATCCTGTATTCAATAAGTCAGAATAAATATATTTTCTCTCTCTCTAAGCTGAAGAAATAAGAATACTCCAACTTCTCACAGATAAAATTCAAAAAGAAGAAACAATTCCGAAATAATAAGTACGCAAACCAAGAATAAGAAAACAATATCACTAATTTGAGAGTAGTATCATAGAATAATGCTACTAATAATATAAAATCCCACAAATTAGTCGACAATACAATAGAATTGAAGTTCAAAATTGTAAAAATAATTGTGAGATGTTTAAGTGCGATAAAATCATAAAAAAAAAAAAAAGGCAAAACTAACCTGGTGGTCGATGGGGGTCGGTAGCTGCAAGCGACAGGGTATGTGGTTCGCGCGAGGAGGAGGATATTTCACGTTAGGGCTGGTTTGATAACTGATGTGCGACTGCGACTGCAAGGATGATAACTGATGAATGATGATTGAGGCCTGAGGGCTAGGGCTGGTTTGATAATGTTCTTCTTTTTAGTTTTTTTTATTCAAAAAAAAGTCTATAACGGCTATTTTTTTTATTTTTCTATCAATAAAGACCAATATTGGTATACTTTTTTTTTTTTTTTTGAGGAGAACCAATATTGGTATACTTTCATACACCTCTTTAGGAGTATTTGAATATTATTTATTTGAAATAAATTACTTTGCTCCAACCTTTGCGCATCTAGTGCATAGGTTTTTATCTATTTTTTTTTAGTTTTGTTCAACAAAATTGATTGATAAATATGATATAACTATTAAAAATATTATTCTCATAATTGATATCTAGTTTCTATTATGATAATAATATATTTAGTTAACCATATTATATCTATCATTTTTTTTAGATGATCAATTTTATTGAATAAAGCTAAAAACAAATAGCTAATGAAAAAACCCATATAATATTACTTAATAAAAAGTTATTACTTAATTATCATCTAAATTCAGTAACCTAAACATAAATTATTCATAAATGATAACATAGTGGACTTCTGATGAAATTGGAGGAGAAATAAAATATGGTACGGTATGTTAAAAAGTAGGGGAGAGAAATGTGATGGGCTTGTAGGTAAGGGTTCATTCCACGTTTTCAGCACGTCGGTAATTTTAAATAGAAGTTTTCATTGACATCATTTTTTATAGGATTTTTTTAACCTATGCCACAAACGTTAACAATTTTAAAATTTCATTAAACAACATATAATACAACAAGATTCCATTTGAGAATAATAAATAAGGATAAATACTGAAGATAGAGATAATCATGTAATATATTTTTAGTTTGGTTGGATTTTGAAATGGAAACTTTTTGTATTAGGATATCTTATATACGATTTTTGATGCTCTTAACCTATACGTCATTGGTAGACTGCATTGTAGATTTTCATATAAAAATTAATACTCACGAGTTGAAAAGGGTGATAAATACAAAATTTGTTTTCCGAATTATAAAAGAATTTATAATATTTTTTTTAGATCTACCCTTATTACTTTTTACTAGGGTAAATAGGGGATATCATCATAGTTGAAAATAAATAAAGTTCCTAAAAAAGAAGTTTGTAACCCTTTACAATTTGCGCCAATTCTCGATTACAATTTCCATCTCCTTCTACAGTCTACATTCATCCATTCCAGATTTCATATTTCCAGCATCAAGTTTAAGAGAGCAGGTAAGAATGAAAGAAAAGAAATTGAAGATCTTTTTTCGGTGATACCAGAAAGTTGGATCTTCCAAAAAGTTAAAGGTTTGTTTAGGACTAGTTATACTATTATAAGTTTAAAGATTCAAAATTTGTAGCTTACACATATATATTTTGCCATAAGTTTCCATTTTGAGTAATGGTGTTAACTCCAAAATTTTCAGTACACAAGAACAATGAATTAACCTTCAGTGTTTTGCAGGCACTTTGCTGCTTGATCTGGATTTTCTTAGACCCGTTTTTTTAATTAAGGTATTTCTATCTATTAATGTATTGTTCATTCATCGGGTCACGGGCCGCTTTTCTAACTACCCGTAATGTGGGTACCCGCATATCCGGTACCTGGTTATGAACACCCCTATTAATTTACATTACATTCCAGGAACTAAATATAAATCATCAATCTCTTTAATCACTGTCAATTTTCTTTTATTGGAGACAGAATAACTTGGGCCGCATTGGCATCACTGTCAGTTTCCAGCATATTTGTACTAATCATGTTTGTTGTGTAAACGGATAGCAGAAATATGGAAACTACTTTTTGTGGTTTTCATAATCGCGTGTTTAGTTCTTAAAAGAACCAAAAAACAGGAAAATGATAACGAACAAGCCCTGACTTTCTATGTATAGTTTTTGAGAGATGCTTGCTATGATGGTTAGTTGGCTACTACGTAAATAGGGACAAGAGGTCTAGATAAATCAGCTATATTATCGAATGCTTAGGAGTTGTGTTCCGCGATTTGGATTACATAATCTACAGCTGTTGCAATTTGCAAATTGCAAGCCATAAATTCACTTTAGGTTTTAGTGCTAAAACAGTATGAAGGGGTAGCTAATCAGTTGTACTTTGTGGACTGTGGTATATATAATATATAGAAGTATATATAACATCTTGTGACTGACATTTTAGCTTAAGAAGCAAATTCAGTTCCTGCTTTTCTTCCTGAGTCACATTAGAATTAGCTGCAGTTCTATAACATTGCAAATGAATTCACCGAGGGCTTGCTCATATAATTGTACAAATGAAATCTTTCTTGGGGTTGGATTGAGCTAAAGGGAACTCTTTTTTGCAATTCTTTTTATTAATTCAGATATGAAAATGATATTAGTCTAGTTTTTCTAAGAAATAACTTTTTTCTTTAATATGATGTGTGATGATCCTTCTTTTTTTGTGGGGGGGGTGACAAGCATATTGTAGCCTTTTCTCTTGATTGATGGTCTGAACTGTAGAAGTTAGTGACTTTTATTCATCTATTTTTGCATGTATATAGATGCTTGGGACACTTCGTACACGCCGTCGTAACCCTTATGGGGTACATCTGTGTGCAGTTGCTGCAGCCGTGCTCCTCCTCTTTTCAGTCTCTCTTCTCTACAGCCGCCTCAGCACAAATTCAAGGGGCTCTTTCCAAAATGACGGAGTTAGTATCTTTGAAGACCCTTTGACTCTTGAGTTTCCCCTACTTCAAGACTCCGATCCTGACCTTAGATCCACGTTGTCTAACGACCGCATTGATGAACTCGACATCATTGATGAGGACTCTAAGGTTTCCAATGAGGAGGAGATTTTGAGGGGTCTCGAATCCGAAGGGGAAGAGAATGAGAACTCTTTGATATCTTCCCCTTCTTTATCTTCTGGTTATTACTTTGATCAAGTTTCTCATGTTATTCGCCGTGCGTTTGATGGCCAATCCGTCGATGAGTTTGACCAATGGGAGGCTTATGCAATGCTGTCTGATGCTGGGCTTCCTTCTGATGAAAGTCGAACTAAGGTTGGTTCTTTGTTTTATAGTCATCTTCTACGAAATTTTGCCAGTTTACTATTATAACTCATAACTTATGAGAATTATACTAGTGGGTTGCCCTCCCCCCCTCCCAAAAATACCCTCTCTTTTAATCTGGGCTTTTTTGTGTGTGGACTGTGGATATTACAGAGGCTAACCTTATCGTTTAATACAATTTACACAGCAGCAGGAGTTTACAGTTTCTAATGATGTAACCCCAGGAATTAGGAAATTTTATATTTCATATAATGTCATGTCTTTAAGTTTCGACGAATCTGTAGTGTGTCTCCTCTTTAGCTTTCCGTCATCCTTTTCAAAACGGATGCTTATACAAGTACCATGTAACCCTCAAATGATAGTGTGTCTCTGTTGGAGAATTACCTTTTGCCTCATAATGTTCTCAAATGGAAACCTCTCTGTGGCTTTTGTCTCTTCTTGCTCACTGTTTTGGTAATAAACTTGAAAAATCCAATGTTTTCTTGTATTTCATTTCAAAATTGAATATAAGAGTCAGTATGCAGTGATGGGAATAAATGTTCATTCAATTTCACACAGGTCCACAAGGTTATTTCTTAAAATAAAGGCATGAATTTTTATATATGTAGTTGAAACCATGTCAGCTATGTTATCAATCAATATGATAGAAAATAAAGCAGTGGACTTTGTTGTGACTTTATGGAACCTTTTTTTGGGTCAAAGTTTTGGAAATTGAGGTTGCCCAAATTGCAAACTATGGTCCTAAGAAATTTATGTTCAATTCTTTTATGCTATCGGGGTAGCCCAGAGTTACTTACTCTTATGACTTTTGGGGGGAGGGGGTGTTCCTAGTTTATGTATTAACTTGCCCATCATCTTTCAGTTCTTACTACTCTTTCATTTCTTTCATTGAATATTCTTAGATCTCTCTGATTGAAGGGAGTTTCATTATGTGGAACAGGTGGCATTTGGTTCAGATGATGTGGCCGTAGATGAGGAGTTAAGGAGGAAGGTGCTAAAAGTAAACAGCATTGAGGATGCACTTTTACTGAAATTGGATTCCCATGGTTCGCCACTGAGGGAAGGTTGGGGAGCATGGTTTGATGCCAAGAGTACGTTTCTGAGGAAAGATAAGATGTTCAGGTCCAACTTGGAGTTGTTGAATCCTCTGAATAATATGCTTTTGCAGGACCCTGATGGGCCTGGTGTGAATGGACTTACAAGAGGAGACAAACTCATGCAAAAGGGGCTAATCAATGAGATGAAGAAAAATAATCCCTTGGGGCTTTCTAGTACGTAGTAGTGTGAATCGTTCAAGTACTTGGCTGTCTAGAAGGACCAAAATCAAGGTCGACTTTTCTCTTAAAAATTTCAAGACTTCTCTTGCTATCATAACTCCATTTGTTTCTTTTAGTTGTTCCACTTCCACCTTCACACTTTGCCAAGACAAAACTTTGACCATTAGTATGTTTAGTTATATATTAATAATAATAATAAAAAAGGTTGATATTTTGAATGTATACATTGAGAATCCAATATCATTTTTCATAAGAACTTTTTTAGATATATTAGTAAAAAAAAATATGGTCAAAAGCAGGATATGTAAATAGTGTGCAAAAGTCAAAGTGAAACAACTTGAAAAAACAGAGGGATTGTAATACTACCTCCGTTTCATATTAGATGCTACACTTTCTATAATGGGGTGTTTCATAGTAGATGCTACACTTTCTTTTTTGGGAAATAAATCCTCTCTATCTCTCTCCTCTCCAAAAATTGCCTAGGAGTCCGTGTTTTGGAAAGTGTAACATCTAATATGATACGGAGGTAGTATATTTGATCACCTCATACTAATATTGTGTTTTGCATGTTTTTTTACTCTCTGAGATTTGTGTTGCTGTCACAAATAACTTTTCTTAACAATGCTAATTGTTCTGTATAAATTTCCCTGCAATAACATTACTATGTGAATTACTAAGGTAGAATAACGAAATTCCTAATTTCCCGTAGTCTGAGTAATGATCTGACAAATTTTACTCTATACCTTTTTGCTTTTGATCAATTATGCTAGGCTGATGCTTGTTTGATTGAAGCTCTTGTGTTTGGCTGCTGCAAACCATTTTCTCTTTATTTGGTTTTGGAATAACTGCACTCTCTCACTTACTCTATGCCAATTACACTAAATCTCCTTTTTGGTCTCCTATTAAGGGGAAGCTCATTTCAATTGGAATGTTGATCTTGTTTGGCTGCTTTAATTTGGTAATCATTTATACCATTAACTTTCAGTAATTCATACTCGGTAGTATATTTCTAATATCATAATTCATACATATGGACCTATTTTACAGTAATGTGCTATTTATGCAGTGATTAGTTCTATCTTGTGTTGATGTTGACAAATTTATACCCCGAACTTTAGAACATGACAAATGCTATTGGAATATACTAATATTCTTTTGCTGAAGTTAGTATGGGGATACAAATTGTTCTGTTAGGAAGTCCTAGGAATCTCATATGTTCTTGTATTTACCTCTATAAGGTATGCGCTAACTCTATGAATGATCTTGAATCTGTTAAACAGAAATGAGTAATCAAGAAGAAATTTTTGGTTGGCAGTGGATCCTCTGCCTCTCATCAGTTCTCACACCATCCCAAAATAGATTTCACTTCTCTCTTTACCGACTTTTTGTTTTCTCTTCTCTTTTTATCCACCCCTCGATCCATCTTAGCAGCACTTTCTCTTAATTTTTTCCCCAACCTAACCACTTCCAAAACTCTATTGACTTCTAAAGATCATTCACAATATCCATGCCAAATCAAGGTGTAAAAGTTATTCAGGGACAGAGGGTAGATGTTGACTGTCATTGGGCCTCAGCTTCCTTGTGCGATATCCTGTAATCTGTTGTACCAAAAATCAATTGCTATTGAGAATTACATTTTATTTTTTTTACTCTGTCTCATTCGTGGATTTATGTGGGATTTGAGTGTGAAAGCCATGATGAGTGGGGATTGAGCATAGTGCAATCGTTGAGAACACAAGAGAAGAGAACGACCCACAATCCTGCAGGTTTTGGCACTCTTTTTACCTGCTTTCAAGTTGAAGTATATTGCACTATTGGGAGAGGATGTTAGTGTTCAGCCTGTATTTTTACTTTTTTGTGCTAAGAACCAAGATGATTCTTAGCTAATTTCACAGTATAGCAGTAGATTTGGAGGAATTAGGAAGAATTTACGAGAAAATTACTAAGATATGATTGTATTGATGAATAACATTGATTACAACCTAGCCAACATTCGAGAGGTTGGAGCTCTCCCAAGTAACCATTTCTCTCACTAAACTTATCAATTTTCAAGATGCCTTTCACATTCTATGTTGCTCTATATTTATACTACTTTCCCTAACAAACAATCCAACTTATTCCCCAAGTATACCAAAGAAGATAATATCTAGATTACTCTCCCTCCCTAATATTAGTTCTTAGCATGACTAAGAATCATCTTGGTTCTTAGCATTTTGCTTGTGACATATTGGCGTTGACTAAAGGACCAATTAAAATACAGCTAAATGGCTCTAATAGCTCTCCTGCACCAATTGACCTTGAGCCCCCTAGCCCAGTGCAAAGTGATTTTGTAGATCTGTTTTGTTGTGATGAAAAGGAATACTGTCACAAGAATACTCATTGATTTCTAGGAACCTCGCCAAAGTACGTAACTCTGCAGAGTGCAGAAAATCTGGCAACAAGCAGCCATTAGACATTTCGGAACCGGAAGAAGTGAACAAAAGATTAACACATCAGTTGCTATGAGTGAGGACTGAGGGACACCCCTTAGACTTTGGATCAAGAAACAAGGTCCAGTTCGTGGCATGCTTCCAAATAATACAGGCAGTGAAAAACATACATGCACTCAAACAGTATTGCAGTTTTGTCTGCAAACATCGGTCATTCAGTCCTTTATTTTGATGGAAACATAAGTAATTTGTGATTTCTTACAACATTCTGCAGATTACTAAGTGTTTTCAGATCATATCAACAGATCTTTGGATTGTCATCCTCTGGGTTTCAGAAAAGCAAACAACGGAAAGGGTAGAAAATTGCACCCAAAATTTATTGGCCATTGCTGTATACTACTATTATTTATGGATTGAGCGGAGCGCTACAGTATCCAGAAAACACAGAATCAGAGTGCGGACTCTCTAGATAAAGCAACTTGGTGCGGATAATCTGATGCTGAAGTGAGGTTTACTGTCTGGGATGCTGCACTGCACATTTGGTATCTTGAACTTCTGTGCATCAGCTGTTGTCTCTCCTATTACAGGTTCTGAACTGATAGATAGACTCAGTCATGTGGAGTAACTTATCTATTTACCCCTCTTTGACTCTTCTCTTTATTCTTTTATTCTTCTTTTAATTTAACTGATATAGAAGTACTTCGTACTATTTTTGAATTCAAGTGTTGGGCCTTTAGGCGGGCAGTTTGGCTTGTACTTGCGTCACATTGTGTCAAGTTGTACTTTTGCTTACGATGTGTCGCAATTGTTATATGGTGGCTGGTGCTCTACTTTATTTCAAATGAACATGACCCTTATCCATTCATTATGTTGAGGCCTGAGGATTATTCGTTTTGGGTGGATCGGATTCACAATAATTTATTGTGCTTATCACATAAAAACTGACTATATTAGGAAAAAATCGACTATAGCATATACAAATTGAGTCAAACGAAAATTGACTATATCAAATGAAAACTGACTATATCCTATGGTCTTCTGTGCATAATAAATTATTGTGAATCCGGTTCATTCAAGTTTTTTTGATTCGGATGTTGATGGAGATGTCAGAGGAGGACGATGATATGATACAATAAATGCAAATGACAATGCCATTGATCCTTAAAAAAAATTAAAAAAGTTTGATTCACCCTTTATTGTTTTTGTCATTGTACAAATTGTTATGGTTTTCAAAAATTTGAAAACCATTATACATGAAATTTTTTAATTCTCCATTTCTAAATTATTATGGTTTTCAAATTTTCAAGTGGAGTTGTGAGCATTGAGGTTTATGGAAAGGTATTGATAAAAAAAATAGTGAATATATTTTTTTTCTTTATGAATTTCATGAGTTGTAATTTTTAATCTAATTGTCTATATAGAAAGCGCCACCTGAACTAGAGTCGAGAAAATTTTGATTTGACTTGTTAAACCAAAATAACCCGAAAATAGTTAGCAACAATGAATTGGGAGAAGATGGGAGAGAGGAGCATTGATTTGGGTCGGATGCTGCCGATATTAATTCGAAATATATCACAACTTATCAGACCTTATTGAAACTTATGTGAACTTCTTTTGAACTTATATGAACCATTTTTTCACAGAAATATACTATCGTTTTGGATGATCTTCAACATATGAAATATAATAAATTGTCAAATGGGTATTTCAAACTACACTCTTTAGATGCTTGTCTCCAGTAGCAGTAGGCTACTGGGTAGTTTTGTTTTATGTTTTTGTTCTTAGCTTGTTTTGCTATTGGGCTTTGCCCCTCTTATTCACCAATTTTTTCCCCCTGCAATACACTCTTTAACCATGTGGCTATTTAAAAAATCACTGAAATTTAAATTTTTTTTTGCGATATATACGAGTATTTTAAAATTTTCAGCAAACCATTTATCCTCTTTTTGCTGATCTAAATTTATAAAAGTTCCCTGATTTCTTTTTATTCTTCTTAAAAATATTTCTTTACTATTATTTCTTCCCTTACATTTTAATTTATGGTTGTCAATGATAAATATAACAAATAAATGTCAAATAATATTATTAACTTAAAATAAAGAAAAAAGTAAAAATAGAATTTTTTCCTTGAATAATGCAAAAGTGGGTTTTAATTCCAGAAATATGCCCAAATGCATATTAATTCCCTGCGTACCGTCCACGTAGGGACGGACGCGAGAAACTTTTTTTTTTTTGTTTTTGCCCAGATAAACCGCTACTCAGAGTAGCGGTTTACTTTAAAATAAACCGCTACTTGAAGTAGCGGTTTATTCACATAAACCGCTATCTCAGATAGCGGTTTATATATATAAACCGCTACTCTGAGTAGCGGTTTACCTGGGCAAAAATGTGCTATATGTAAACCGCTATTACGAATAGCGGTTTATGTAAAAAAAATCTTGGTCAACACTTTGCTTCCCCATAACCGGCCAAAATGCCGAAAACACTAAAAAAAAAGCTCTCCAACCCGCAATTCCAAAGACCAAATTCCATCCAACAACACCAAGTTTATGCACACATCAAACACCAAACACCAAGTTCATCCGCATTCAAATTTATCTAAGAATTTCTTAGTTACGAAATAAGATTAAGAAAATATGTCAATCACAAACAAAGTTTAATATTTAACATAGTGTTAACTAACTATAGAAACAATAAATGAAAGTGCTAAGACCCCCTCTTCTTCTTTTGTGAAGGTCTAGATGAACTAGGTGTGGTCTCACTAGACTCTCGCAATGGCATCAAGAGAAGATGGAGTGGTGGCGTAACGTCGTCGGTAGGTCCTCCGACGGACCGGGAGGCGAAAGCAAAGGTGTCGTGGTACATGTATGAGCGAGCAGACATAGAAGATGTAGAAGTTGATGTATGTGCAGCAGTAGGCACGCCCTGTAAGATGTGGCCATGTCCAAGTCGGCCAACAAAGATCAATACACGCCCCCTCATGGTCCGCAATGTTCGTGCAAACAACCGGCGCCCCATATCTCGGAGGCAATGACTCGCGGCCTCTAGTACGATGGCCTGCACCTATGAGCAACATCGGATAAAGTATGTGCCTGCATAGAAAGAAAAATACATATTATATAGTCGGATAAATAAATAAAAGTATAACTACAAATCATGGCACTTACCAGTACTATATTTGCAGATGCAGGCTGATAATGTGTAGAAGGAGGTCGCCTCAATGGATCCGTCATGCGTAACCTCGTAATGCGACGATACCATATCATATACTCCTCAATGGCATGAGTACGACCACTAAACGGAGTGCCCTGAACAACACGTCTCTCGCGCTCATCCCACTGCGCTATGTAAGGTCGATGTATGAGCGGATAATTCTTGTTCTTCGACCTCCGATCTAAGCCATGAAGGGCTGTGCTCGTATCACAAGGTGCTGGAATCATCTGCTCGAATCCAAACTGGCGCATAACTCGATCAGGAAAATGAAACTCCACAATGAAACCCTATTCAGAATCTCTTGAAACATCATACCAGAATTGATGAACATAAATTTTTTCCTTCCACCTCGATACACAATATCAACGTCATTTTGAGATAGTTCACCATTCCAATAAAGGTATAAAGGATATTTAGGTTGTTCCATATTCTACATACAAAAAACATAATGTTAAAGTTATTCTTATTCTACACATTCAAACAATATGAACACCATTCTTCACCTATACTAGTAGCATTTGCAACCTAAACACAACAATTCATGCAAAATCAACCATCACAAAATGCTCAACACCATTTTTAACCAACCAATATCAGCAATATATCACCTTCCAATTCATGCAAAATCAACCATCACAAAATGCTAAATTATGCAAAATACTAGATTATACTAATCAAACTAAACAATTTCCATCTAACAACAGTTACAAAGCTAAAATACATAACAAATATGACATGCTAAGCAAATTAAATTAAAACAAAAAAACAAAAAAATAAACTCACCTGGCCTAATAGACGGAGTGGTGTTGGTGGTGCGGTGGGCGTCCCTTGTTGGTCGAGCTCCTTGTCACTCGCCTGGCGTTGTTGCGCGGCGACGTCGTTGCTCCGGTGGCCCACTATCGACGGTGGTGTTGTGTGGGATGGTGGTGTTGTGTCGTAAGAGAGAGAGGGAGAAACAAATTTGAGAGAATGAAATCGTCGAATCTGAGAAATTGGGAAACCTAGGGGGAGTTGGGGATTGCAGTAAACCGCTACTTGAAGTAGCGGTTAATATTAATGAACCGCTACTTCAAGTAGCGGTTTAATGTACTCAGCGCCAAGATCTGGAATGGGGGGTTTAGGGACCGATGGCAGCTACTTGAAGTAGCGGTCAATTAATATTAACCGCTACTTCAAGTCGCGGTTTATTTTCACAACAACCGCTACTTCAAGTAGCGGTTTATAAGGATAAACCGCTATTCGAAGTAGCGGTTTTGCTTAAGTAGAAAAAAAAAATTTTCTCGCGTGCCGTCCTACGTGGACGGTACGCAGGGAATTAATGTGAATTTGGGCATATTTCTGGAATTAAAACCCACTTTTGCATTATTCAAGGAAAAAATTCGAATTTATCGTCACTATATAATTTTTATTTTTAATTCACTTTTAATTTGTACTTCATACTTACAAATATCATTCAAAAAAATTCTCTTCAAAAAGATATTATTAAAAAAATCATAAAAGGGATTTTCTCAAGAAAAAAAATCATAAAAAATTTGTTGAAATTTAATCTATCGATACTTTATCTAATCTAACTCTTATTTCTCTCTAACACTACTAAAAAATGTGAACATATAATGTTTATACGTCAAAACTATTCACCGAGAAGGGAAATAAGGGGAAAAAATGAATGAAAAAGGGAAAAAAAAACATAATATAAATATAAGAAAATCAGGATATGCTTAAATACACAAAAGAACCTTCTCATTTTAAATTGTCATTCTAAACAAGTTAAAAATGGTATATGCATCAAATATTCAATCAAAAAATTAGATGGACAAAATATATTGACTTTTTTTTATGAGAGAAGATGGTATACGTCCATCTGAAAAGTCTGAAAGACTCACTACCTTTTATACTCTTTATTCAGTCAAACCAACTCATTATGTCTATTCTTTTTGTTCCAAATTCAGTCACAAAAAATTAATATTAAAAATCACTCACAACCTTTGTTAGTTTTTTTACATTAGCAAATTGATACATCTAAATACGTCTAACTATTAATCTTTCACATTTTAAGTGTAGTCATAACTATAGTATGAATGGAGTATATAATAGAATAACAAATTTTGAAATTAACGTACGCATAGCGTGCATATCTCTATTATCTAAGTGAAGGGGGAGGAAGATGGTGTTCCCCTTACAAAAAGTCTGATATACCCTTAATGAATTTACGGTTTTTTCACCATATACCCCCGACAAATTTTTTTTGCACCATACTCCCTCCGTTTCCTAAAGATCTCCCCTCTTTCCGTTTAAGTGCGTTTCCAAAAGATCTTCCCTCTTTTACTTTATTCCTTATTTGGAATTTTTTTCCCTTTTTACCCTCTCATGTCCCTATCATATGATTCACCATTACATTATTAATTCAATTTTACTCCCTTTCTCTCTCCTACTTTAACCCCTTTTTATTTGTTTATTTATCTTAACCCCTTTCTCTCTCCTACTTTACCCACCCCACACCCCACACAAATGGATCCTCCTTGGTATCTGTAGGAACAGTAACAAGGAAGATCTTTTGGAAACGGAGGGAGTATACTCCTGCAAGTTCTAAAATTTACCATATACCCCCCACTTTTGAAACTTGCAGGGGTATATGGTGAAAAAAAAATTTGTTGGGGGTATATGGTGAAAAAACCAATGAATTTAAATTGTCATATATATTAAATAATCTTTTCTTCTTCCTACTTGCCATATATATTGAACAAGTTAACAATTGGAATTGAATTTGAAATTTCAATTAAATATTAAATTAAGGAGACTGGTTTCCTCTTCTTACATATGTGCGAAAAACTCTAATAAAAAATTAAATTGAATATAACTTGATTGACACAATCAGAAGAAAAAATAAAAATTTGAATTTCATATATATTAATAATTATACTTATAATATTTTAAAACCTAAATGTTGATTATTATTCGGTAATCTCTATTATATAAATCAAACTCTTTCACTTTATTAATATTCAACGATTGAGCCTAATACACAAATAATTCTTCCACTTTATTTGAGCACAAGCTTTATTTTTCTTTATATTTCCTTCTCTCAATACTATATTTGAATAATGTTGAACAAATAACAAAAAAAAACCAATGAAACATTGATTTAAGAAAAACATATTAAAAAATAAAAAAATAATTATAAATGTTCGTTCGAATAAATTTTTTTTTAACACTGACGAATAACTAATTGAGAAAAAAAAAACTACACGTACGTGCTAAGGCTAGTAAGTGGTACGGTGGTACTCATATAATTAAAGGGTGGATTTTGAAATGCAACAACAAGGTGTTATACTTATAAACAAGTAATTTAATTGGTTAGTTTTTTTTTTTTTTTTTGAAAGAGAAATTTCATTAATTGAAGGCCAAACGACATCTACAATATGTATTAAAGAAAAACAAGATACAATTAAACAAGGCTAAATCAAATTCGTGTTCAAAGAAACTACAATGAACCAGATCGAGCAATACAACGCAGTCCCCTTGTATTTGCTGAATCAAGCAGCTATTAATGAGGAAGTCTATCATTCTGATATAGTTTGGGAAGAACATTCTTGATCGAGTTATGTTGAACGCATCCGAGATTCCAATACCTTCACGCCGAGTCTCGAACTTCAACTCAACGGTAACAATTTCTCATACCTAAAAAACAAAAAAACCATACTCACAACTCCCATAAGGAGAAGGAGATTTCAAACAAACTAAAAACCCCATAACAGGGTTTGAAAAAACTCATAAAGAGAGAGACTAAATTATTAAACAAAAAAAAAAATGAACTAAAACCGAAAATAAAAGGGGAAAAGGGCACTGCAATGGATGAAATCATCCACACAATTTCCTAATTGATGTAGAGCAGTAGAGGCCAGGGAAAGGGTTTGAGATAGAAAGAGAGAGGGGGGGCATTTAATTGGTTAGTTAATTACTTAATTGGTCACATTTTATATACTCATCTCGTAATTTAGCCACAAAAACTTGATCCCCTCAAAAAAAAAAAAAAAAAAAAAAAACTTGCAACAACTTGATTGGGATGGAATGATGATGCTGAGCTTTTTTAACAATTAAAAAAAAAAACAAGAAGTGATGATGCTATATTGCGAGTTCCCTCTCCATCACCCCTTTCGCTTGAACAGCGGACAATCAAGATATGGATTTTTTTGCAACTTAATTTGACACATAATTCTGTCAAAATTGCAGAATTATCTGCTGTTTTGGTACTCTAAAGTGGTGGTGTTAGAGATAATTTATCCCATAGACCCAATTTGTATATGTTGGGGAAAATGCAGATACAATGTTATAGAAGCAGTGGCCTTTTCAAATTACCTTCCACTACCCTCCATAATTTCCCTTCTACAAGGTTCACTCATGCCCTCTATTCTCTTTTTCAATTTTGTTGGCTGTTTTTTACTATTATTTAAATGCAATTAATTGGCCCTTTTCTTTTTTATTTTTGGTAATTAAGTTTTTTCATGACTTTATTTGATGGTTTTTTGTTTCTGGGTATATGTTAAAGTGCTCTTTTTTGGTAATGTTTGTGTACAGATGCTATATAAAGTATAACTCCTAATTCCGAGGGAGATGATAAATATTACCCAATTTTTTAAATAGTCATTTACATTAAATTTTCTCCTTAGTACTAATCTAGTCTTCTTGGTCACTCATTCAGCCATTTAGAAACAATTTGATGTATGGAAGGAAACCTAGGTTAGGTGTGTTATCTGGATTTATGGATTGTCAAGGAAAATATCTTGTTTTAGAAGTCAAAGAAATTGAGTAAGGTTCTAACTCGATCATATGGTTCTTATTATAGCAGAGATTTCCAATAGCCTTTGCTTGTGAGTGGAAATCCACAATTATGAACTGTAACAAGGGGTGAAACCAATGTAAGATTGAGTTTATGTGGGCATTTGGGGATACAATCGGGAAAAAAAGGTAGGCCTTAAACAAAAAGATGATGTTAAAGAGGAACAACGAAAAGAGCAGAAGGAAGTTGGAAATTGGAACAACTAAAATGTAGATAATGTAATATATGAATGCAACCCAATCTTTTGTTACAAGTAATTCTCTACTCTACCATATATCTTTCATAAGATATATGGACATATTGTGATGTGTTTTATGATCTTGTCTTCCAGGAAGGTGGCTGATATCATCCAAGCTAATAAAGATGATTCTAACAAGTCGAACGTAAAAAGGGCTCTTTTAGCTGCCAGAAAGAAGGAGCGAATCAAGTTGCCTTCTTATGAAAATGCGCGTGTTGGCGACACGTATCACATTAGTCAGTTTTTGAATCACCCAACTGGAGTTGAAGCAATGTTGAATGTAAATGTTCTGGAAAATTATGTATCGATCGATGTCAACACGTATAGGTATTGTCTTTTCGTGGTGCTTTTCTTCTTCTATCATATTTTTGTATTTTTGCATGTCCTTGGTTCGATGGTTCATCTATCATCCTTAGAGCTTTAATTTATGTATCTTTGATATTTCGAAATTTTTTGTTTATCCTGTAGTTTAGTATGCTTGATGATATTAATCATCTGGGAATGGGTGTATACTTATATAATAAACAGAGGTTTAGTAGTTTGGAGCATATTTTTCTGCATCACTCTGCCATGATTACGTCGTGTGATTGCCTGACATGACTTGCTTTTAAGAGTATCTTCTCACATATATTTATTTTTGAATGTCATCAGTCAGTCTGATGACCTGATCATTCTTTGTGCCACTTGTTATGATAAGAGGGCATGTGATAGGTTTTTATTTACTGACTTTACTCTTAGTTTGGTTAACTAGAGGATAAAGGAAGGATGTCCAATTTGCAGCTTCTTTTACTTAACTGATAACAAAGTAAGCTTTTTATGCTCTAATAGACGAAAATGTAAAGAGATCAGTATGCCACCCCGCCTCTCTATAGATTATTGATCGATGATAGGAAGCTTGGTACGTTTCTCTCTTTCCCTGTATTGTGTACCTAATTTCAAATATAAGATAGTTAATGATAAGAATTTAGCTGATTTCCGCCCTCTCAATGTATCCTTATTATTAAGCCTCCTATTATTACATATGTAAGTATATTGCATCAGATCCACTTGGAGATCTTGAACTTGGGTTATGAATAAATAATGGCTTGCAATTGCATTGGCAGCCATTTTTAGCAGGGTTGATGCAGACAAAATCACTCCCTTTCAGTTCTTTCTATCTCTTTTGCATGCATATTTTGTGTTCTGAACAATATAAAATGGAAGTGCGTTGTTTGCACGACTTTTGGTAGAATGTAGCCGGTCACACTTTTGATCCATTCCAACCTCAGAAAGTTCTGTTCGGTGAGTTAGCATATATAATAGCTGATTGGCTAAAAGCGCTAGTTCTAAAAATACCCATGATATCAGCAGTCTTCTAGAGAGGCTTCAGGCCTTATTTGCTGGGAGACAAGCTTATTAATGAGATGAGAAATTTTAAACCTGACGGCATTTAGTTGGATCATGATTTGAAAAATTATCCAACCATTGTCCAAAAAAGGAAAAATATTATAGTAATCCACCGCACGATTTAAACTCACTGGATCTTTGTTACTGTCATTATAACCTTAGGCTGGAGACATGTTGTAAATAACAAGAAGTGTTGGTGGTCAAAAGGAGGTGAGGACTGGAGACTATGAGGTAAGCTTTGAAAGATGGTGGTGAGGATTATTAGGTCTATGAATAGCAGAGGAAAGAGGAGGGTACAAATTGTAGACAGGCTGACCATGAGATTGTTGAACAAGGGAAAATGATGGGATTCGGGGAGTTATGAACTGAAAGAACCCAATAGGATATTATGGGTCCGTGAGATTCACCCAGCTTTTGTACCAAAAGGGATTGCGAAGTTGGTTACTCTCAGGATATATTTCTTTTTACATCTAACTTGTTGAAGTTTTATCTCACAACCTGCACCCCACTATCTCTACTTATTTGTTGGCATGACTTTTAGTGGTTCTTCTCTACAGATGCAAGCTTCCACCATTACAGCTTCTGAACTTTGAGGTGGCCCCTGTGTTAGACTTACAAGTGAGTCCAGCCAGTGAATGTTGCACTGTTGAGCTGTTGTCTTGTAAGGTTAGTTGATATTTTGAATTGAAGTTTGTGTAAGGTTCTGAATGGGGGGACATAATTTTTGTCACTAATGTGATTGCTGAAAAGACTTGTGTCAAAGAACGGCTTTGGACTTAAAGAAGTAATTCGTAATATGTGCTGCTCCATGCCTGTGCTTATAGTGAATAAGAGAAAGATAATACTCCCTCCGTCCCTTAAAGATTGCCCCAATTTCCGTTGTAGTTTGTGTCTAAAAGATTGCGCCATTTCCTATTTAGGTGACATAGTCCCCACAATCTCTTTCTACTTTTTCTTCTCCCCGACACACTAAAAAACAAAACTACCTACCCACTTAACACAACTATTAATAAAGTAACAAAATGGGAATTGGTAAATCTCTATGGGACAGAGGGAGTAACATGAAATTAGGGAATTTTTTTTATCATTGTGCTGTGTATTTTGTTTGGTGTGGTGGAGTTTAGTGCCATGAGTTTTAAAGATTAATCATCACCACTGCTGAAACCTTTTGTGGTTTTTTCCCCGATAGAACTGGAATGTGGCATAATTACTTTTCCGTTTTCTTTTCTTCTTTTCATCCTTGAGCCCCCCCCCTTGTTTTTATTGTTTCTTCTTTTCTCCATAGAAGGCTTTAGCCTCTTGTTCTTCATTGCACATGTTTTCCTGTCATAAATAGAAGCTATATATACCCCTGTCAAAGAGTGACAGCAATAACTATGTAAAAGAATTGTAACCTTAATATGGTACTTCCATGTTCATTAGGCCGTTGTCCACTGAAAAGGAAGTCACAGGAATTGTAACTTTTGTATAACTTGACAATAAACGTGGCTGTTAAAGAACACACATGATTCCTTTTTGGCTTGATGCTCGATATGACCAGTCATCAATTTGTGCATTCATCTAGTGCACCCATTTCGCGCTTTACGCCTGTTTATGTATAAATTGCCCATCTTTTTCATCCATTGCAGTTTGAGGGCTCAGAAATAGTGGAGAGCCAGAACAAGTATTTCTCAGGTTGGCTTGAACCCAGATGCTGTAAATGTTCTACTAAACAATTGCTGCTGTCATTACTGAGGATCTCCCTCTATGAACAATAAACTATTTTTATTTTGGAAGTAAGATGAGTAACGACTAATGAATGATGACTTGTCACACACGAGCACACACACAAGAAACTATGAAGATTTATATCTGCTGGTTTTTCCTGTGAGCCTATAATGTTGTTTTGTATTCTTTGTTTTACTCACTGCAACTGCACTCCCCTTAAGGTGCATAAATTGTTGACACCCAAGTAAGGGATCTGTCATGCTAATATCTGCTTTGATTGCAGCAACCATGAAGAACTTGATAAGTTGGGATAAAGCTGGTTCAGAATCATTTCTGGATGTTGACGTGAAGTTGAATATCGCTCTTGAGGTTCTTGATCCTTTTCCTTTAATATTATTAAATAATATCTGCACTTCCTATGACATTACTGCTGAGAAAATCCAACTGCCAATATTAGATCATGTAATTTAGTTATCCAGCTTCTGGAGTTCCTGATTTGATGTCCTTCTGAGGTGGAAAATTCACAACACTATAAATACAGAAAGTTTGTTAAAACTGATTCCATTGTCTTATTTAAAAATTAGAAAGAGTTAGTTCTTTTGAATGCTAAACTTTGATGGCTCTATTTGGTATTTGTTATGAGGAGCCTGCTTTTGTCAAATTGTACCTATACTTTGAGGAGTCTCAAGAGTAGTAGACCTGCTTCCAGTAAGACTCGACTTATAGATGAACATTTATTCAGTTCATTTAGATACTTTTCCCGAAAAGAAATCCTTTGCATCTAAAGTAATATGCTATATGGATGGGAGTAGGAATTAGCAACCAATTTCGACATGCATATGAGAAGCAAGACCAGTCGTCACAAAAGTCTAATACCCTATATATTGGTGCTACAGTGCTACTTATCTTTTCAAATGCCCTATCTCTCTCTCCCCCCCCCCTCCCCCCTCCCCCTCCCTCTCCCTCCCTCCCTCTCCCTCTCCCTCCCTCCCTCCCTCCCTCCCTCCCCCCCTCTCTCTCCCCCCTTCTCTTCCCCCTCTCTTCTCCCTCTCTCTCTCTCCCCCCCTCTCTTCCCCCTCTCTTCTCCCTCTCTTTCTGTATACATGCTAGAATGTTCCAAAGTGTGAAGAGTCAAGAGACCATGATTCAACACTATCATGAAAACTAAGTACATGATTATATTTTAGATTTGGGATAGAATTGGATGTGATTATGCTTTAAAGTTGATGCATTTTGCTATATCGGATACCAACTACAATATAGAATCATGCTGATATAATACAAATTGAATTTATTTTGATTAAAAAATTCAACGCATATAACAAGGCTTCAATTGATGCTAGGAACATATTACTCATAAGTCATAAGTCAAAGCACACTTGCACCCAACCTAGCCGAAACTCAATTTGATACTGAACCGTGAAAGCCCAACAATTTTGATGTTAACTCAACCACCCTATTTGATGTTCCTAACCTGCTGTTCACCTAATCAAACATTGATTGAACTCATGCTGTAAAGCAACCCAATATATAGCACTCTAATCTAACCCTAATTCATACTATATCGCCTCAAGTCTTCATTCCTCTTATGCCCTGGGTAACACACGTGCTTCAATGGCTGGAACAATGGATCCCGATCCCGCCAGAATAAGCAAACCTTAATGATCCGTCCTCCTTTTGGATAGCAGGCTGCAACTTGCCTTTATGTAAATTCTCCCTAAATCAAATGTCCAGTAAATCTGATAGAACCTGAACCAAAATTACCCGAAGCTGGTCTAGATGACCTGTTTGCCTGGTCTATCTATAATTTGCAGCAAAAAAATGAAGAAAATGAAGGGAAGGGGATATTGCTCACGTAGTTGCTCATGACTTTTTTCCCTGGTGGTCAACTCATTTTGATAGCTTTGGTTCCTTCATTGTTGCTTAAAGTCTTGGACTGATGAATTCTTACTTGGTCAAGAAATATCTGAGTTTTGATTTAAGGACGGACGATTATATTGTGAGTGGTAGAGATTCAAGTATTCTCTTAGCAGGTTTATCTGCCTGCATCCAAAAATTATGGTCAATCAGGTTCTGTGACATTGATTTATGTTGCCTTTTAGTCTTTGGCCTAGGCTGATCAAGCTATATTTTTCCTGCGTGCAGATTTATAATCAACCCTTTATACTGCTGCCTGTATCTACTGTGGAAGCCCCTGGAAATATGTAAGCATATTGGATACTTCTTTTTTCCCTTTCAATAATGCACTTTCATAGTTTATGTACCTTCTCTTGTATAAAAGCATGAGTAAATCCATTTATATATCGTATACATACAGCATTTGCTAAATGCATGGTTTAGGTAAACCGATATTCTTATTCAGTACTCAGTACCTATCTTGTTAAGATTTCTGCTTATCAGCTATGCACCATTGATTCTGGACGAGTTTCTGTAGGTTCTAGGTAGATTACTGCACAAACATGTCTCTTTTTTGCTGCATTATATCTATTTTTGGCTTGATGTGTGTTGAATGTGCTTTTAGTGTTCGCATGAAGTAGTTGTAGATACTATTTTCTTGAATGCCATATGTTTACGATCATTTGACTGCAACAACCTTATGCTGCATTCAATTGTTTATGTTGCCAAGTACTTCATACCTTAAACATTGCCCTATCCCCATTTTGTTACTTTATTAAGAGAGTGGGTAGGTAGTTTTGTTTTTATTGTGTGGGGTAGGAGAAAAACTAGAGAGAGATTGTGGGGACCATGTTACCTTAATAGGAAATGGGGCAATCTTGTAGGGACAAACTCGAAGGAAATTGGGGCAATGTTTTAGGGACAGAGGGAGTATAGGACTGTAGATATGGACTTATAAGCTAGATATTGACTCTTCAGGAAATTGCTATTAATCGATATAGCTTATTAGCTTGAACATATTATAAAGAAGATAAAGGATCGAAAATGGATTTGGATTGGTTTGCTGGAAAATTGCATAAGATAAAAGGAGAAACACATGGTTTCGAGAGGCTTGCTCTCTCCCAAATACAAAAGTATACTTTCAATAATTTTCTTCCTGATTTTCTTACCCGCCTAATCTCCTCTATTTAGGGGGTGTTTGGTTAGGGGTATTCAAGAAAGGGAAAGGGCATGAGCACCCGTGTTTCCCTTTTATGTTGTTTGGTTGGGTGCTTCAGAATTCCCTTTACCCCTAATTCAGAATAGGTTACCCCCAAAGTCCTCTGAAATGATTTTCTAACCCCCCCCAAGGGTTTTGAATTCCCCCCATATCCTTCTACACTTTGACCACCTCCGCAACCATCATATCCTTGCCTCACATTTCCCCATCACTAAAACCACCAACACAACACCCACCACTTCTCACCACAACCCAACTGCTACACAGAAAAAAGCACACAACCAGAAACCGAGAAAGAAAGTGAAAGATAGACATATCCAAAATATAAATAATGGCTTTAGATGGTTAAATTCGACCATCAAAGCTTCAGATATGAGGATTTCACTGTCGAATTTGAACATATAAGTTAGCGGTTGAGCGGTGGTAATGTGATGGTTGAGTGATGAGTGAGTGGGTGGTAAAGAATATGGCGGTTGAGTAGTGGTTACAATGGTGGTTGAGCGGGTGGTAGTCCATGTGCTTGGATTGACGATGGTGAGGATGACAATGGAGAAGCCATGAGAGAGATGAGCGAATTAGGGGGTTTTGGGTCTCTTTCCTTTCCTTAGTAGTAAACCAAACGCCCCTTATAGAATTCTCATTCCCTTTCACCCTCGTCTAATCACCTTCTTAACTTGTTTGAGTAAAACTATGTGAAAGTTTGAACTGATTAGGTTAGGATGAACGACATGCTGTTCACGAATCGCTGGTGTCTAACGAATATGAGTGGCATTGCTAGGAATCTAGGATGTGGCCTGGAAAAGTCTGATCTTTGGGCATGGTATCACTAGCTTGTGTTTTATACTTACCTGGCCTTAAAAGTCTTACTTATACGAGTATTTGTTGATTGATCCATCTTCAAAATTGTTGTGATTAAGAACCCTTGTATGATACGCTTGTGGAATTTTTTCGGCATGCAGAGTTTTGCAGGCACTCTTGGACAGATACGTTCCGCTTCTCTTGCAGCAATTGCTGCAAGACTATGATGCTTGGGTTAAACAACAGCAAAGATTTCTTCCATAATTTCATGCTGTGAATAGTATAGAAGGTATGTTTTCTGGACCAAGAATGGCTTCTGGGGTTATTTATTGACTTCTCTGGCAACATGAATATGATATTTTCACATTAATGGCAAGTGGTGAACAGAAAATTGTCACTAGTCATGAATTTCAGGAAAGTTGCCCACATTGTTTGTTATTTTTAAGTTCGAAAGAAAAAGTGAATGAACCTTGCTTAATTCTGCGCTTTTAACTCTTGGCCAGTGAGAGTGTGATTTTGGTTCAATGCCTAAGTTTTCTCAAATTCTAGTTCCCATGTTTCTTTTAGTATGAAACGATCATATATCAGCGACAAGTGTGATACTCGGTTACTCCATATTTGAGCAAGTCTCAGTGATCCTAGCATCTTTTATGATAACTTTTTTTTTTTTTTTGAGAGAATAGAAACTTTATTACTATATGAGATTCAAATTAATTGAAGTGCTATATAGTGTGGAACATTTGCAGGTAACCGTCCACCGCGGCTTAGTGAAAATGTACATCACAATGCCACTTCACTAACACCGGAATCTTTAGATGACATGTCACGGGACCTGTTGAGAATCGATTAAGATGGAAAATTCAGATTCTACTTGAGTTGCCAGTAAGAATTACAGTGTTTGATACATTAGATCGTGTAGGGAATATATGTTAGGAGCAGGAGCGAGCTACATGAGTGATAATGCAAATATTTTAGCTGCTGAAGACTGCGTTTCTAGCACTTGCAGGGATTTGGAGCCATATATTACAGATGTTTCGTAATTGGTAACATTATACTGAAGTAGTGCTTGGTGCACATTCTTAGGTGTTCCCGGGAACAGAATGTTCCCTCATATAAAAAGCTCAAAAGTCATGTGAGCATTTTGTTAATGTGAGGGAATACTTTATCCGGGGAAGATAATGGAATAGCCGTTGCTTTGGAGGATCATGATGTCAATTGTCATTTGTGGCTAGACAAGTATTTAGAAGAGTTTTCTAAATTTCCAATGTATTTGAGCTAAATTGCTGATTAGATTGCAATTTAGTATCAAGTGGTGTGAGAAATTATTGCCTTCTGTAGTTTATTATGAATTCACATAATTTTGTGGCAAACAAAAGCGTAATATGTTTTTTAGATAGGTAAGTTAATTCTCTTGTAAGTAGGGGGGCGATAGAAATTCCTCCGACAAGGAGTGAGATTAGATCCCAAGACCTCTGAGATTAGATGTGATACCAACACCACTAGGTTATCACATGTTGCTCTAGAAGCATGATACTTGTGTGTTACTGGACAGTTACATACTATGTGAAAAAAAACACTTCCTTTTTGAAGTGCATCAAAATTCAATGTGGGTTGCAGTACTAGGGCTATAGCCCACTTATCATACTTCACGAAGAGACTCATCTCTTTCTAAAGGAGTCACCTTCTCCTTAAAAAAGTTTTTGAGTTTTTTTTTTATTTGGTTAAGGTCCTAAATTTGTAATTTTTTTATACCAAGGATCTTAAATTGGATGTCAGTTTTATGCTAATGTTAGTAAATTTTTTTTTTGGGCCCTATCAATTAGAAAACGAAACTTCCCTCCTTATTCAATTCTCACCTCTTCATATTGTTCAGAGAATTTTGAGGTCAATTGCATAATTTGTACCACTTTTTGGAAACATCTATCTAATTAAATTGTTTCTAGCATGGTTTATATAGACAATCGGGCTGCAATTCTAAGGCAATATTTTTGGGCACAAGGCATAATTTTAAATCCCAAAATATTAATTTTATTCTAATTTAACCTTAGACTTGGAAAATAATATTGAACCAGCCCATTGCAATTGCCACGAATATAGGCACATAAATCGGTTGAAGTTAGGCTCTTCCCTCCCCAACTTGATTCCCAAGATCTCCTATAGCTCGTAATGAATGTTAGAAGTTATTGGGAAGCTCTACTCTATTAGAGCGGTTGTAGCAGGTGGCACGCCAAATTCCGAATACAACAACATTTGCCTCGATTTTCTCTCCTGTCGCCATTTTTATTTTCTTCACTAATTCAAGAAACCCAATCTTTTTTTCCTCACTTTCACATTCCAATAGAGGGAAAATGTCGGAAAATAACTATCCTCTCTTCTCTTCTCTAAGCGAGAACCTCTCGAGCTCGACCGTTATATATCTCAATCAAACCCAAACCCTAACTCAAACCAAATTTCAGACTCAAAGCTCTAATAATTTGAGCAAAATTGGAGATAGCACTAATTTGATCTGATCAATATGATGTACAAATTAAAATTTAGCAAAGTAAAACTTAATGAGCCCTAATGTTAACAAATAAAACGATGATGAGATAGAGTTTACCTTGTCGGACAATGAGATAATGGTATCAAGATTTTGCAGATAGATATTATTGTAACGAAACTCAATTTGATATTAATAATAATAATACTTTTATTCATTTAATTATTCACCAAAAAATATATAATCAAGAATTCCATAAACTTCCTCACTACAAACTACCACTAATCACACCATCAAACGTCCAAAAACCTCATAAAATTCACTTAACAAAACAGAAAAAAAAAGAGAAAAATAATTGAAAAAAGGAAAATAAAATAAACCTGGATTCTTGAGTTTCAAAGAGAAGCAAGAGCGTGAAGAGCTTTAGGATGAATTCCATCAACTTCTGAGCTTTAGAAATTTCGTCACTTTGACATTCAAATAGAGTGAAAATGTCGGAAAATAACTATTCTTTCTTCTCTTCTCTAAGCGAAAACCTACTCGAATTCGACCGTTATGTATCTAACCCTAACCCTAATTCAAATCAAATTACAGAGAATTCAATCGAACATACAAATTCGATTTCAACCTTCAATGTAACCAACTCTGAGGCCAGCACTTCCAGCAATCTTCTTACTCTCACAATTCCAAGAAAACGACGTCGTGGGAGGCCTCGGAGTACTACTTCCTCTATTCCATCTTACAAGCAGGTATTTTCCATTCCTCAGATTTATGGAAATTCTGTTGATGCTACTAATACTACTTCTCTTAATGGTAATTATAGTAGTGCCAAACCCACTTTGCAATTAAACCCTAATTTGGTAGATTTGTCAGAGGACATTATTGTGATTAATAGGGAAGCAACCACTGAGGCGCTCACTGCGCTAACGGCTGGTTTTCCGGCTGATTCTCTCACTGATGAGGAAATCGATGCCGGTGTAATGCCCGTAGTTGGGGGGATTGAACAGGTTAATTATATTTTGATTAGGAACCATATAATTACTAAATGGAGAGAGAATGTGTCAAGTTGGGTTGCCAAGGAGAGGCTTCTTGATGTGATACCCAAACATTGCCATTGGCTTTTAGATACGGCGTATGATTTCTTGGTATCTCATGGGTATGTCAATTTTGGGGTTGCGGCTGCGATTAAGGAACGGTTTCCTGTTGAGCCTAATAAGGGGACTGTTATTATTATTGGGGCAGGGTTGGCTGGATTGGCTGCTGCAAGGCAGCTCATGCGTTTTGGGTTTAAGGTCACTGTGTTGGAGGGACGCAAGCGTGCTGGAGGTAGGGTTTATACGAAGAAGATGGAGGGTTTAAGTAAGACTGCTTTTGCAGATTTAGGCGGGAGTGTTTTGACGGGTACCCTTGGTAATCCACTCGGGATTTTGGCCCGCCAATTGTCTTATTCGCTTCATAAGGTGAGGGACAAGTGCCCGCTTTATAGGGTTGATGGATCCCCAGTTGACCCTGTGTTGGATTCTAAGGTGGAAACTTCCTTTAATAAGCTTCTAGATAAAGCAAGCCGTCTCCGGCAGTTGATGGGGGAGATTTCACAAGATGTTTCTTTAGGGGCTGCATTGGAGACCTTTCATCAAGTGTATGGGGATGCAGTGACTGACGAAGAGAAGAACTTGTTTAATTGGCACTTTGCTAATTTGGAGTATGCTAATGCTGGTTTGCTTACAAAGCTTTCTCTTGCATTCTGGGACCAAGATGACCCTTATGATATGGGTGGGGATCATTGTTTTTTAACTGGTGGAAATGGAAGATTGGTGCAGGCTTTGGCGGAAAATGTACCAATCATATATGAAAAAACGGTTACCTCGATTCGCTATGGTAGTGATGGTGTTCAGGTCACTGCTGGAAACCAAGTTTTTGAAGGTGAAATGGCTCTGTGCACTGTCCCGTTGGGGGTTCTGAAATGTGGCTCCATAAAGTTCATACCTGAGTTACCTCAGAAGAAGCTTGATGGAATAAAGAGGTTGGGTTTTGGGTGTTTGAACAAAGTTGCCATGCTCTTCCCTCATGTCTTTTGGGGCACAGATCTTGATACATTTGGTCATCTCTCTGATGATCCTCTTCGCCGGGGAGAGTTTTTTCTTTTCTACAGCTATGCAACTGTTGCTGGTGGACCTCTTTTATTAGCCTTAGTTGCTGGAGAAGCTGCACACAAGTTTGAGTCAATGCCTCCTACTGATGCTGTGACACGTGTTCTTCAAATTCTTAGGGGTATGATTTCCTTCTCAGTTTCTTACCAAAAAATTTATGACTTGAAGCAAGGAGCTCTGCTTCAAGGACCCATTTGTTGTGTGAATAGTGAATATATAACTTATTGTTTGGGAATTCGTTCAAGATCTACAGTTTCCACATCGCTGCATCTGATTCTAATTTAATTCTATGCTGCAGCCAATTTGTTCAAAAAAATGCCCTTATTATTATTTTTCTGCTTATCTCTGGATATAATTTTATGACCTGTGAAGTAGCTGATGTTGCTCCTAAAGCTTCTAAAGAGGACTAAGTACCCTTGAACTCAAAGGAGCCCATATCACCTTGGGTCTTAGGAAATGAAAGGAATAGTACGAGTTTGTGAAGCACACCACAGCAAGGCCTATATGGTTTATAACTATTTTTGGTAATCACCTACCGTTACATATGCAAAGAAGTGGAACATGCTGTAACATTCTATATTGTTGGTGCAAAATGACATTTACCTTGCCTATGGGTGGCAAAAGTTTTAGGCATGGTTTAATGGCCTGGTGTAGACTTCCTCCGGAGTCTCCGGAAAAAAACTGAGCTTCTTTTTAGTAGATGAACTAAAGAGTGCAAACAGTATGTTATTATAAGAACATCTTCAATTTTCTGATGCTGATGGATCTCTGATACTGCTCAGTATTACTTTCTGTGGCAATAAAGTGAAGAAAGTATGTCAACTAAAATAGCTTGATAAACCAGATGAAAATTTGCCTAGGTTTGATCAGATGTTTCCTTGGACTTCATCATTGCACCTTCATTTGGTAGATAATGTGTTGTGGATTATTGTTCAAATCACTACTTTCATAATTGATATCCGCATACTTTACTCAGATGTGCATCTCATCACTGATTGTGAGTTCTTTGTCTTGATGTGTATGTAGGAATTTATGAACCACAAGGAATCACTGTTCCAGAACCTATCCAAACGGTCTGTACTAGATGGGGCAGTGACCCCTTCTGTCTAGGATCTTACTCTAATGTGGCAGTAGGTGCTTCCGGAGATGACTATGATATACTAGCAGAAAGTGTTGGAGATGGTAGACTATTTTTCGCCGGAGAGGCAACAACGAGGAGATATCCTGCAACCATGCATGGAGCCTTTCTCAGTGGGCTTCGAGAAGCTGCCAACATGGCACACTATTCTAGTGAACGGGCTTTGCAATTTCAAATTGAGAGGGGTCCTTCCAAGAACGCTCATACTTGTGCCACACTTCTTGCCGATCTTTTCAGGGAGCCTGATCTAGAATTTGGGAGCTTTTCTGTTATATTTGAGAATGAAAATACTGATTCCAAGTCAAGTGCTATACTTAGGGTTTCTTTCACTGAACCTCGAAAGAAGAGCCACGAGGGCTCGAAAGCAGATATGTTGCATTCAAAGAAATTGCTTTTCCAGCAGCTTCAGTCACATTTCAATGAGCAGCAACAGATTTATGTTTACACATTGTTATCAAAACAACAAGCTCTTGAGCTGAGAGAAGTCAGAGGTGGTGATGATATGAGATTATATTACCTCTCTGAAAAACTAGGGATTAAGTTGGTGGGAAGAAGAGGTCTCGGCCCCACAGCAGATGCTGTCATCGCTTCAATAAAAGCAGAAAGGGGAAATCGCAAAACTGCGTCGCCTACTGTAGCTGTTAAACCAGGTATCTCTAATAGCTTAGTTTCGAATATATGTTTTCTTTTTTTATTAATATCATTCAATTGTTTTTATTAACATATTGTTTTTTCCTTTAGAAGGAAATATAAGACCCAAAGGAGCTTTTGAAAAGCGGAAGATGATTAGGTATTAGTTGATAGATTTTCTTCCATGGAGCTCCATTCCCATCTCTTTTACTAAGAGTTATAGTTCAATGCAGGAGAGCTAAAGTGATCAGAAATGGCAGTGTTCTGATGCCGTCTAATACTGGGGGAAATTATAGCGCACTAATGCCGCATAATAAAGGGGAAGGAAGCAACGACGTAAGCACTCCTGTTAAAGTAGTGGCTAGTGAAAACTCTTCAATGTTGTCCAAGGCAATTGGTACTGCTGACGCGTCGACTTCTTCTGAAGTAGCAGGCCGTGACTATGGTTTATTGCCTTCTCTTGATGAAAATATGGACGTTGAGACTAATATTACTGCTTCTCAAAGTCTAAGCATGTCCACTGACAAAGTACCAGAAGACAAAATTGGGTCTTCTGAATTTTCATGATCATGGTATCAACTATATCATTTGGGTTATCAGTGGAATCTGATGCTTTCAGTACTCACGTCCAAGAGATGAGTGACAATTTTGAATAAGTGCATTTGAGAGTTTCTCGTTCTTTCTAGCCCAGCTAAATGACACCAAGGAAGCAGATTAATACTTCATGCCGCTCATCTAGGACATCTCTAGATTATGCTATTTGATCTGGACAAGGAACTTGAATATCTCATAACTTCTTGAGACTACTGAAGCTCGGAGTAGAAAAACTCACCGCGATCAGGAAAGCATCTTTCGTTGCCACCCCTGCAGCACTTGATAGGAGTTTGCACTTTTAAAAGTGAGTTTTAAGAATGAAGCTGCTAGCTTCATTTTTGGGTCTTCGTCTGGAGCCCTCTAAACAGTGCCCTTTGTCAAGTCTTCATGAATGATGGAGGTTGGTAAAGATTGCCATTGACTTGTGGAAGTCATTGTTGTATACTACTACTAATTGCTGATATCATGTTGTAATTAATTATCATTGTGCAGATGGTTGTAATTGGACTGGGTATTAACTACACAAGAACACATTGCAAGTCGAGAAGACTATGCAAAAAGTTGCTTGCGATTAATATTCTTTTCAATAAAATCTTAAGTTATCAACTAACTTTAGTCACTAAAAGAGGAATTTGGCGTCCTATATCCATCTTAGAAACTTTTGTCACTAACCTCTAAATCCTAGTGGCCACATCAGACCACATGCCCAAAGTCCTGGCCAAAAATATTTGCACCGTCATATAAAAGTATGGTAATAAAGGTACCACTTGATAGGAGTTTGCACTTTTAAAAGTGAGAAGTTGGTCATTTTTCACTACAATTTTTATTTTTTTTTGACAACGGGAAAATTGTATATTAATTAAAAAACGGAAGTACAGTCTAATGCTAATATAACCAAATGAACATAAAGAAACTAAATTGAGCTATATTTGCTCTTACACAACAACTACAAAAACATAAATAACTTAAACTGGGATAAAACTGCTCGATCTGGAGGTATGAAAAGATAGATAACTGTAATGAAACTTTTCTTCTGGTGGATGACGATCGCCAGAACCTGATGAAAGGAGTGGACGGAGAGAACTGATTTCACAAGCGGGGCAACCAAGTACCAGCGAGATTATGAACTCGCAATAGGACCAATTCTAGTGACCTCCTGTCACATGGAATTATATGGTCATGTTTCCTGAAAGAGTCACATTCCTGTGTGACTCAATACCCTTTTGGAAGGGTATTACAGGATTCTCCTTTGAGGAGAAGCTCAAATGAGTTGACGCGCTATAAACCCAATTGACAAATTGGGGAGCCGCCTTCAAATATCGTTTTGTCAAGGCAATGATTGATAAAATCATTACCAAGCGAGTTTGAGATCTAACCAAGGTTAGAGCTCGAAGAACCGACCGATTATTAAAATCGGATAAAACAAACCCCAAACATGAAATCGCTTGCCACACAAACCCTAACCAATCACATGGACCAGATCCAACCTTTTGAAGACAAAGACTACCTCCAAGTAACAAAAAAATCAAGCAGATTGATTTAACCAACAACAACACCATACTAGTCCAACCAAGTACTCAATAACGAAATCAGAAAACTAAAACTTGGACGCACTTCCAAGATACAAAGAAACACTAGGTGAAGGGGTTTAAAGGCACAACCACCGGAGGACGGACTACACAACACTAAGGAGGAAGGGGAGGGGATGCCCTGCAACTTTATTCACTGCCTACACAACACTAAGGGGGGAGGGGGAGGGGATGTCCTACAACTTTACTTTGTTCCTGACACAACACTAAGGGGGAGGGGGAGGGGAAGCCCAAAACTGACAATTAGGGGTAGGGGGTGATACACCTAACCACGAAACAGGGGGGAGGGGGAGGGGAAGCCCAAACAAATTGACTCACGGTGGGGCGGTGGAGACGATGGAGATACAACTCGAGCTAGGGAACTTGAAGGGAAGAAGCGTCCAGGAGACGACGAGGCTGGAGGGTACAGCTACGACCGGAAAACTAGCCTAAACGATCGGACAACCGCGACGAAACTATGAAGGGAACGATTAAGGGGACGACGAAACGAAAGGAAATTAGGAAAATCGACGGAAAAGAGACAGAAAAAGCGAAAAAACAAGAGAACTCGCCGGAGACCCGCCGGAAACCTGCGCGGCGTCGGATCTCCGGCGAGTTCTAGGGTTAGGAGGGTTGAGGGTTGTTTTCTTTTTAGAGAGAAGTAAAGGGTAGAGAGAAGATCACTACAATAGTGTTATGGGTGAGAAAAAACTTGAAATTTATTGATTGTAAAGAATGAAAGAATGTGAGCTATGTTCTCTCTTTTTTCTCTGTCGTTTTATCTTCTTTTTCCTCCAAATCACACCGATTTCTCTCTCTTTATTCACATTCTAGGGTTTGATCTTCTAGGAATTATTAGCTTCTCTCTCAAGAACACAATTTATTCTGGTAATAATCAAGAACAAAATTCAGTTCCGTCGGCAGCGCATATGCCTAGAGTTTTGTTTTGGTGGGCCAAGGAAACATTTCTCGACTGGAATGTAGTTGGGCTTTAAAGAAACCACATGTATTCTCATGGATATTCACAGATTTGGGTAAGATTAGCTTTTTGTTGGCAATTCTAAGATGGTTTTATGGGGTTCGTTTTAGCAACAGTTAATGGAAGAGTCGCCAAAAGAAGTGAAGCATAATTTTTTTTAGCATCTTCAAGCACAAAAATGTGGTTCGTTCATTCCTCTGTCTTAATTAATTCCTCAAAGTTGCCATTTCCAGATCTAATTGAATTACTTTAAATAAAATTATTGCAAGAAGTGTATAATATTACAACAATTTGAATTTAGAAATTTCAACATTTGGTTGAAAATAGTAAATATTTTTATAATACAGTGCCACTTGGACAACTATTTGGCTTAGCTTAATTAGTGCTTATACTGTATACCTTGGTGTACATATCAGCTTAGGAGTTACAACATCTGTAAAAGTGCTAGTCTTAAAATATCATCTTTCTTCCCATGATGAAAGATCAGAGATGTTGAATCCAAGAAAAGAAAGCTCAAACAAACTAAATCGCAAAGGAATGAGATTTATATAAGTATAACCATAATCAAAGAGAGCTGCGTATTATATATTAAAATGTGGAATAAAATCAAAATATTGATACATGGTTAGTTAATGTTAGTCAACATCTTATTCTAATAGGATGTATGCGTAATTCCCATGCTTTCTTGTGTATACTATTGCACAGAACGTTACTAATAGCAGACTGCCTTACAATTTACAAACAGAAAACTCTGTTTAACTATTCCTGTAATGCAAGTTTAACCCAATTGGTTTTGTATTTCCCTCCAGTTAATGCAAATACTGTTTCTATCATGATCACCAGGAACACCATCTAAACATGTCTGCTTCTTGCATAGTTGCATCATACACGCCGGTATACAAGTCACAACGCACAAACAAACTTCCATTACTATCCAGTGTCTGCATTGTGCATATTCAACAACTACAAGGACTTCAGACCATAAGGCATGCAAGATATTCTCAGAAATAATATCGATTGGAATGTAATAATATCGATTCATGCAGAAGAAAAGGTTCTCTATTGATTCAAACGTTGTACCTATCTATGGGATAGGGATAGAGGAAGAGGAAAAACCGAGGATTTTACATAGTACTTTTGATCGAAAAATCAATCGGATTTATTTCGTACCCTTCGCTCAATGAGAAAATGGGTCCGATTCTACAGGATCAAACCTATGGGACTTAAAGAATTATGGAAAGTATCCAATGGCTTCGAAAGAATTGAACGAGGAGCCGTATGAGGTGAAAATCTCATGTACGGTTGTAGAGTGGCGATAAGGGTGACTTATCGCTCCACTTTTCCACCAACACCCCCAAAAAACCAAACTCGCCTTACCTAAAGTTTCCAAATACGATTAACCTCTGGGATTTGAAATCTCTTTTTTTAAATCCGGTATTGGCCATAATTTACAAGAACATTCTTATAGTCTTAGTAAGGGGGAAGGGTTCCTCCGTTTCAAAAAAAAAATGGAATCCCTTAAAAAAGGCTCTCACATAAAAGAGAAGCGTTTCATTTATTTTAGAATAGAGGAATTATATAAGTCCATTTTGATGTCATATCCCTGATCTTGCAAACAAGAAGCCACCATTAGATACCTAGCCAACAAATCTCCCCAACTTCCTTTAACAAGTGATCAATTTATTCCAGGAGTTCAATGGGAACAAAATGTAAAACTTAACTCTAATTGGGACCTAAAGCTAACATTCCTATGAAATGAGTAATTCAGTGGACAATTAGCACAAATCAGGAACCAAGTTTTGTTCCAGTTGCACTAATATTGATTTGAAAAACAGGACATAGATATCCATTCATACAATTCCAAATAAGCTAAAAAAGTAACAATCATCCAAGTTCATGATTTTCACGTGAAAAGAACGCATCTTGAGCTGTCAAGCTGCGAAATATGAGTTGATCAGCCGAATGACTCCAGATAAATTTTTGCCTATAAACTATACAAAAAAATAATTTTTTGCCCTATAGGAAAATCCAGATACCCACATCAGAAAATTGTATGGGGGGATCACTCCAGATATGACAAGCAGCTTGTGAACTTAATGTAGGATTGGGTATGATATAAATAGCTCACAATTTCACTGATATGTTATCAATATGTAATTTAATCAAAGTTACTGAAAAGGTACATATGGAAAACTAAGCTACTGCAATATTCCACAGAAATTTCAGAATCAATGTTCCAAATTTGTCAAGGAGCTGAGATATTTAAGAAATTTACAACACAATCAACAAACCCAATAAACTAGCAATTGCAAATATAAGCCCAATATATTAGTCCTATTAGGAGAATATGTATGAGCACAAATCAAACGCAGAAATTGATTATCAACTCAAAAAAAGTTGATATCACCATGAACTTTTTACTCAAAACTGAAATTGATCAAATCAAGACAACCTGAAGCAATCAAGCACAAAATATAAATAGCACACAAGAACAGGTAGGTACCATAGAAGTGTTTTACGCAAAACCGAAATTCATCCAGAATGAAACCAACCAGACCACCCTCTTTGGCTTGCCCCCAAGAAAGCACCCAATTAACTGTATATCATTTCCAAATACACATCAATATTCTTGTCTAAAAACTTCTATAAAAAAAATTATGGGTGGAGCTTTGACTTGTTATGTAGATGATTGAGAGTTTTGTTTTTTGGTCTTGGTAGTTTTTTGCTTTCTAGACAAGTGGTCCTAAACAATCTAGCTGGAAAGTAAATGAAGGACACTGACATTCTATTGGATAAGGCAGCAATCTAGAGCAATCCTATGGCTGGATAGGATAAGGAGAAAAAATTGAACCCAAACAAACATTAGCCACCCACGCCCACCACTACATTGAGCTATCCTTCACATACCGGTATCAGCAACGGCTAGGCGGCTCTGATGGCCAGCGTATTCTCAGCTTCAGCACTTGTATCTACCTCGACATCGACACCAACACCAACAAAAGCACCTCAGACTCAGAGTCCAGCCTTAACCAAGCCCTCACAAGTGTCCATTTGTAAGCTGCCTCCCCTAACTAACTTAACCGCCACATTAACTGCTGTTACAACAGCTGCAGTGATCCTATCGAGCTCCCCTCCTTCACTTGCTGATTCCTCGTACAACATATACTACGGGACAGCAGCAAGCGCGGCCAACTATGGAGGATACGGTGGAAATTCAAGCAAGAAAGATTCAGCAGAGTACATATACGACGTGCCTGATGGTTGGAAAGAGAGGCTAGTATCGAAAGTTGAGAAGGGAACTAATGGAACTGACAGTGAATTCTATAACCCGAAAAAGAAGACAGAGAAAGAGTACCTGACCTTCCTTTCTGGGTATAGGCAATTGGATCCCATTCCCAAAGATGTGGTACTCAATAACTTGGCCTTGTCAGATGTGTTGTTACAGGATCAGATTTCTACTGCAGACTCTGTATCCTCCCAAGAGAGGAGGGATGAGAAAGGCCAGCTTTACTATGATTATGAGATTGATGCTGTTGCTTCTCACAGTTTGATCTCTGTTACATGTGCCAACAACAAGCTCTATGCTCATTTTGTTAATGCTCCTACTCCTGAGTGGAATCGCGATCAAGATATGCTCCGCCATATCCACCAATCCTTTAAAACTCTTGGCTAGCTAGCTCCTTTTCTGCATTACTTTATGCCTTCTGCTGCAACGTTTTCGATACTCCATATAAGTATATCCTCCTCATCTAGTATTCCATAAGATAATACTACTATTATTGTACCTAGGCTACGAAGCCAGATTTTTCTGTAATGAGAATCGATGTAGCACTAAAATTTGATATATTCTGAAGTTTAGTGCTCATATACCTTAATTTTATTTTGTTTTTTTACTTGCTAAAATTGTGGCAAACTGGCAATGGATGTATAAGAACTGGAGCCCAAGGAAACTAAAACGAAAATCCAAAGTTTTGACGAAATAATAAATATTGTGTACAATCCAACTTGGGCATATTGTGATGACTGATGAGCTCTACCAATTACCAGATTTATATTCACAAATTACAAAGTTAATGGATGTTGAAAAACGAAAACTTAACCCAATTTCTTTCGGCAAGTAGCTCAATAATTGGTAACACTGTCACTAGGGGCAGTTTGCCTTGTTAGGATTATATTCCGCATATGGCAAATATTTTGGATTCACATTCACTTAACCCAATTTTAGTGCTGGCTTCGGTGTTACATTTCTTCTATGCTTCATTTGTACACCATAAATCCTCACTATTTCGGTGTTATATAATTATATAAATAAGCTCGTTTTTTCAGGTTGGTTATTATAAGTCAGGTGTCAGGTCGTTTCGAGTCTGCCTTGCTTTCGATTTGGGGCGATTCCGTTTGAGTTTTCTTGAAGTTGGTGTTAAATGTTAATGGTTTCCAAGTCTGATAAGGTTTGGTTGATAATTTTGATTTAAGATGATCAATGATGCAATACTTTTTGTGTGGGTGCTATGAATGTTCATGTCACGTCCAATTTAGGTCGTGTCAGTTTCAAGTTAAGTCAATTTCAAGTCAAGTATGTATCAACACTAATCTATATTCATTTCCATATCGAATAATTCAGTTAGGTTAATCAGGTTAGATCAACTTCACTAGATCTAGTTACATGATAAAAAATCCCAAATCTAATCATCATTCAACTAGCTTCATTGGACATACCGGCCACCAAAGTCCTGAAATATTTAGGCTCAGCCGAATTCATTGGGTTTTGCTATTCGCCGTCCTAAAATTTCTTACTATCACCCTAAATATGTATTTTTATACGGTATTTACACCTATTCATTTCTTTTCCCTCATTATACCCTTTCCCTACCTTCTCGTCCCCCTTCTTCCACCACCACTACGAAGTTGCACCACTGTCCACTGGAGCCACCACCAGAACCTCGCCCCACTTTTTTCACCATGACTCCGGGTCTGCACCCACCACTATCAGAGCCCCACAATTTGCCAGAACGGGTGATTAAAAAACAAAGGCGATTCAAAATACTTATCAAAATCACATCTCAGGCGCCTGCCATGAAAACCTGAACCTGTGGAGAGGCGTCTACCATAGGCGCCCAACCACACATTCAGACTCCAACATAGGCATCCCACCACATGTTGAGGCATTTGTAGAAGGCGCCTGAGCCGTGGTTTGGGCGTCTACCATAGACTCTTGATGCTGATTTACACATTTGCAATTCTACACACAAAATTTCTAATTCATGCATATTTTCTATTTTCCAATTTATAGATTTACAGATGTGTCACCGGAGAAATTGATGTCGTTGGGGTCACACTAGTCGGACTATGTGAAGCTCCATTCAATGGCCGCTAATGGGAAAAGTGATGAGAGAGTGAGAGTGTGAGAGATGAAAGGAGGAGGAAGAGGTGAGAATATGTAAATCTACGGCTTCGTTTAGGAAGAGTCGTTCAAAATATTGTCCAATTTTCTAATTTTCCAATTTCGGAAAAGCCATGGTATGGGATTGAGTATAAATACACGGAGATGTGCAAAGGGAGTATATTTTAGTTTATTTAGGCAAAGGCTTTAGATGGTGCGCTAATGACATATAAGCATGATGCGTATGCATGGATAACAAGTCAAATGTACATGGATAATAAGCCAAATGAACACATGTACATGGATAACAAGTCAAATGAACATATGTACATCTCTATCGGAGGTACATGTTCATTGGTATTGGTCTTTATGTACATAATCTAGTCCTTCATGTTCATCGTGCATATGATTCTCATCCTACATCCTACAGACATTTGTATTTACTAATTTGGAGTATTTAGGACATTATTAAGAAAAACTAGGGGGTCGTTTAGTAGTGGAGAATTTATTTGGAACTAAGGCTATGTTAAGTTCACCTTATTTTTACTTATTTCAGATCAGATCATATCATATCAGATAAGTTCAGATCAGATCAGATAAGTTCAGATCATGCTTATATCTAAAAACTTATTATTATTGTTATTATTATTGTTGTTATTATTATCATGATTATTATGATTATTATTATTATTATTATTATTATTATTATTATTATTATTATTATTATTATTATTATTATTGTGATTATTATTATTGTTGTTATTATTATTATTATTATTATTATTATTATTATTATTATTATTATTATTATTATTATTATTATTATTATTATTATCATTATTATAATTAGTATTACTTTATACGATTACTATTACTATTAATACTGCTACTATTTACTAGTACATTTGTTCAAAAGGATTATTATTATTGTCGTTGTTTTACTTATTAATTATTAATATTGGTAATTATTATTAATGTCGTTGCTATTATTATAAATGTCATTGATATCACTATGTCAAGCTATTTGTGTTCAAGAAGAATGTTATTTTGGCATTTATACGTGTTCTTTTTTATATTTGTTCTAATTAACAATTTTGATATGTGATGTTCTTTTTTATGTTGTACATGTAAAGAACATGATAATAGTATATGATGTTTTTTTTTTAACAATTTTGGCAGAATAATATAAAGTATATGTTACTAGTTTATATAAAACATGATTAGCAAGGGATAACCTAATGGTGTTGGCACTTGACATTACCTTTAAATTTCCCCCTACACACGATTTCAACTTATCTTTAAAAATAAAGTTTATATAGAACATGACAACGATATAAGAAAAATATTTAACAATTTTGTTCATCAAGATCATATTTTTTTTGTTACAGGAAAGAAAAACTAGGTCTGGTTCAAGATCATATGATTATATATATTTATAGGTTTATTTATAATGAAAAAAGAACAATTGATTGATATAACAAAAAACATGTTGTTAGTTAAATCTGTAATCCCCCGTAAATTTATGAATTTTATAAATATATTTTAATATAGTTATTTATATTTAAATATATTTTAGTATTTTAATGATTTATTTCTTCAAAGGTTGACTATTTGAAAGTCAAAGGAATTATTTTAATGATTTATGCAAGTCAAATTTTTTATTAAAGTCATGTTTTGAAAAGTATTTGAAATGTTTGAAATACTTTTTGGATTTGGAAAATGACTCTTAAATGGGTTTGAGGAACCCAAACACTCTTGGATTTGGAAAAAGATTTATAATTCAAGCTCAATTACCTTTTCCTAAGCCCACAAGGGGAAATCTATATAAACCCCATAAACCCTAATTTTTCCCCACACAAGTTATTTTCTCTCTCCTCCTTCTCCCTCACTTTTCGGCCCTCCTCTTCTTTCTTTTCTCTCTCTTCCTCTTCGGCCTTCTCCCTCCTCTTTTCGGTTCGGCCAACAACTCCGGTCGACCACCGCTGCCGACCACCGCACTAGCCGACCCACGGCCCGTGACCCGTCTGCCCGCCCTTGGCTGCCGGTTCTTCCTCCTCCTTTCTTGCGTTGGTTATTTCTTCCTCCTCAAGTTTTTATGTAATGCAAAGTTTGTATTTTTAGGGTTTGTTTTAATAAGTTTATGTTTAAAAGTTGTGATTTGATGACCTAGACATCCAATATCATGAAGGGAAGGCGAATGTAGTTGCTGATGCGTTGAGAAGGAAATTAAGCCATAGCATGAATGCCTTGGTAGTTCCTGAGGAGTTGTGTCAAGATATGCAAAGACTTAGCCTAGAAATCTTAAATTCTGGGGAGGTCGAGGCAAGATTGAGTGATTTATCATTGGGGTTGTCAGTTTTCGACGAGATCAAAGAGGGTCAAGTTGGAGATGAACACCTAGATAATATTAAGGAAAAGATGAGGCAAGGTAAGGAAGTTGATTTTAAGATCCATGATGATGGTAGTTTGAGGTTCAAGGGAAGGTGGTGTATACCACAAAAATGTGAAGAACTTAAGAGACGTCTTATGGATGAGGGGCATAATACTCCATATTCTGTACACCCTGGGGGTGATAAGTTGTATAAGGATCTTAAGGAAATCTATTGGTAGCCGAATATGAAGCGTGAGGTCGCTGAATTCATGTCAAAATGTCTAGCCTGTCAGAAAGTGAAGATAGATCATAAGACACCAATGGGGAAAGTTCAATCCTTAGAGGTGGTATAACAATAGTTATCATGCGAGCATTAAAATGGCTCATTTTGAGGCGTTGTATGGAAGAAAGCGTAGAAGTCGTTGCTGGAATGATTTTAGTGAGAATATAGTATTGTGGACAGAATTTATTGAGGAGACCGTCAAGAATGTAAAGTTGATTCAGGCTAGAATCCAACCTTCTCAAGATAGGCAAAAGAGTTATGTCGATTTAAAGCGAAGAGAAGATGAGTTCGAAGTGGGTGATAAAGTGTTTCTGAAAGTATCACCAACTAAGGGTGTGATGAGATTTGGGAAAAAGGGCAAATTAAGTGCCAAATATGTAGGTCCATATGAGATTCTGCAAAGAATTGGAAAGGTAGCTTATAGGTTGGCTTTGCCAATGGAGTTCGAGAAGATGCACGATGTGTTTCATATCTCCCAACTCAAGCGTTATATCCCTGATGAGCGTCATGTCTTGGAGCCTGAGTGGATCCAGATTGATAGTAGCATCACATATGAGGAAAGGCCTGTGATCAAAATTCTTGATAAGAAGGTGCGTAGTACACGCAATAGGGATGTCAATATCGTGAAGGTGATTTGGTCGAACCATGAGTCCGAAGAGGCAACGTGGGAAGCTGAAGCTGAAATGAAGAAGAAGTACCCAGATTTATTCCTTGAGGTGAGTTACGAGGGTGTAACTCGTTTTCTTTAAGGGGGTAGAATACGATAGAATTTTGCACTTTTTACCTATTTTTATGGTATTTTTATGCATTTTTATGCTTATTTTGGCGATTTGCACATATTGGTGCAAAATAAATAAATTCTCCGCATTAGAAAAGGTGTTCATGAGTAACACAAGGGTTTTTAAGATGGCAAAAGAGTGCACATGAGTGGCACAAGTTTTTCTCCTTTGAGAGTTGAGTTAAAAACTTTTGAAAATGTGTGAGTTTCGTGTCAAGTTTCGGGACGAAACTTCTTTTAAGAGGGGTATACTGTAATCCCCCGTAAATTTATGAATTTTATAAATATATTTTAATGTATAGTTATTTATATTTAAATATTTTTTAGTATTTTAATGATTTATTTCTTCAAAGGTTGACTATTTGAAAGTCAAAGGAATTATTTTAATGATTTATGCAAGTCAATTTTTTTATTAAAGTCATGTTTTGAAAAGTATTTGAAATGTTTGAAATACTTTTTGGATTTGGAAAATGACTCTTAAATGGGTTTGAGGAACCCAAACACTCTTGGATTTGGAAAAAGATTTATAATTCAAGCTCAATTACCTTTTCCTAAGCCCACAAGGGGAAATCTATATAAACCCCATAAACCATAATTTTTCCCCACACAAGTTATTTTCTCTCTCCTCCTTCTCCCTCACTTTTCGGCCCTCCTCTTCTTTCTTTTCTCTCTCTCTTCCTCTTCGGCCTTCTCCCTTCTCTTTTCGGTTCGGCCAGCAGCTCCGGCCGACCACCGCTGCCGACCACCGACCGCGCGCGGTAGCCCACCGATGCGTCGACCGTGCCGCCGCCCTTGGCTGCCGGTTCTTCCTCCTCCTTTCTTGCGTTGGTTATTTCTTCCTCAAGTTTTTATTTAATGCAAAGTTTGTATTTTTAGGGTTTGTTTTAATAAGTTTATGTTTAAAAGTTGTGATTTGATGATTTGTTTATGAATCTAAGATTATATAAATTATGTATTGAAGAAATAAAATTTCAAATTTACTTGTTATGTTAAAATAGGGTTTAAAAATATCAAAGCATGGAGTTTTAGGGTTTTAAAGGTTGAAAAATCATAGTATCATGTTATAGTTTATGGTTTTGGGTTTTCTTATGATTATAAGCATGTTTAAATATGTTTAAAAAGAGTTTTAGTGCATATTATGTTGCTGGAAATTTGGAAAGAGTATTGTTGATGGAGTTTTTATGTTTTAAACATGAGTTTTAAGGGTTTTTAATCATCTAGTATAGTAGTACTATACTAGGAGGTTGTACTAAGTAAGTTTTAATGATGGAAAAGGTTTTTAAACACTTTTAAGAAGGGTTTAAAGTATTTTATTATTGTTGTAAATTCATGAAGGATTAATTATGGATTTATATTGGTTATTTTAGGCGCAGAATTCTCTCTAGGCGATTTTTAAGTCTGTTATAGTGGCATCTCGGTTTGTCTACACAAGGTACTTACATACCTATGTGTTGATTGAGATAGTATCATGATTTAAGGAAGGAAAATTATGTAATATCATGAAGGATTTTGTCCTCGATCAAGTGTAACAAACTAAATGTATATGGACAAATTATGAAGATAATATATTCAATAATATTAGGTGACCGCAACGTTTTGCTAGAAGCTAATTGCGGTTTGTTGGGCTAGTATATTTAGGCCAACTACTAATATGTATTGGGTCCTATGAGGTCACACAATGTGACAACCCTTGGATATTACCCAAATCCATTTGTGAAATGGGTTGGGCGGTTTTTATGATTGATGGAAGAGTTGTAACTCATGAGTTTATTAGGCTCATAATGTATGACATTATGAGGCAAAATAAAGCCTCATGAATCATCTCTTTGTAACCACCCTATATAATCATATGGGGGTTACAAAGGAGATGTATGTACATCACTTTTGGTAAGAGAAAATCTGATTTTCTTTTGCTCTCCTCTCTCCCATTCATTTGGCCATCATACACCTCAAAAGCAAGAGGATTCTACACTCTTCCGTACTAGCATACGTGGTGATCTAAGGGTTGTTCGTGGACCAACACTAGAGGAACGGCGGTTGACGTTCTAAGGGATCTCCACTAGAAGGCTCGTGGTGGAAGTGGAATTCACGCATCAAGAGGTATATTCTACACTCTTAATTGATTCATGTTAATTTATGCAAAGATCTTGGTGTTAGATGTTTGAGTATGTGATACTCGTTTTCCGCATTAAGCATCTAAATTCCTACAAAGGTATCGCTTAGCCTATTGCATAGATTAATATGATCATGTTGATGCATGTTTTCCTTTATTTTAATTCATTTAGGGGAGGGTATTAGCATGAGGATATTGTTTGCATGATTAAAATTGGATTTTAATCTAGTGGGAGTATAAAAGTTGTTTATACATTTTTTGATACATATATATATATATATACATATATAATTGTTATATTATTTCATGTTTTAGTTAAGTTGTTAATTAGAATATGATGTATATATATATATATGTATGATTCATGATTTGCATGCTTTGAAGTTTTTATGCTTAATTTGATTATGTATAATTTCATGGCATGAATTCTTGAATTTGGAGCCTAGAATGATTTATTTATGCGTAAACATGTTTAGTGTATAAAGAAAATCATACGCATTTCGATTAAAATTGCCTGAATTGAAATCGGAAAAGCGGAAGCAGTGAGCTTCTCGCGAATCGCGACGAGCATCGCGAGTCGCGACGAGCATCGCGAGTCGCGACGAGCATCGCGACCCTGGTCGCGAGTCGCGACCTAGCTCGCGGGTCGCGAGCAGTGTTCTGCCTCTTCGGCTCGTCTCTCCTCCAACGGATAAAAACTTTAAGATCCGTTATCCCTTAATGCATATTAATAAGTTATTATGCATGGTATCCTATGTTAATACTTAAATGAATTAAAATTATGATGGGAGTTTCATTTTGTGACATTTAATTTTATGTTAGGATGTTAGTTTTAATAAGTTGATTAATTCTTGCATGCTAGTGTTTGTGATTAAATGTCATGCAATGCTTTTATGTTTTAATATGATTAAAATATATGTGGTACCTTAGAGTGCTTGTGTATTTTTCTTTAAATTTAATAGTTGTTTAAATTTGTTAGATTAATATTATAATGCCCTTGGGAGATAAATTCTAATATGATTAAATTTATTGAGAGGTACTAACCATTTAATTTAATATGAGATTAAATTTGGTTGATGTTATTATGTTTTAAAGTTGTTGAAGCATAATAATTTATTTTAATAGTTGATTAAAATGCATGTTTTATATATATGATATTATGATTGCATGCGGTGACTAGTATGGCCCAAACTTGGATAGAAAATACGATCTGCGTATCGTTAATGTATTTTTGTAATCTAAATACGATCTGTGTATCGTTGGTATTTTTGTAATTTTAGTTTAAAAATTCCAAAAATGATTATTCAAGTTGTCATAAGAAGAATGGTGATTCAATCTTATTCCATGAAGCACAAGGATGGAGATCCAAGGTGATTCAAGAATGGAGACCTTAAAGAGTAGTCTTTAGAGTTAGGGGCCATACTAGGATCACATTTCATTTTATGCATTTAAATATTGCTTTTGAATGCTTTCTAAGTTTTATTATGCATGTGATTTATTTTTGCAATGGGTTCACTAGTAATTAAATCACATAATAATTTACTTAGGTCCCTAAAGCTAATATTGGGTAATTGCTTTTCCAAATAAACATCTACTAAAAATCTTGATCGTTAGTAATAGGTTCCCGCCAAAGCGAGTGTTACTTCCAATCTTGGGCTAAGTAGAGTAAATTTCCGAAATTTGCATGTTTAGTTTGGTTTGGCCCAACAAAATCATCAAAACGGTTTTGGATTTTGAAGCAAAGGGTTGGGTTTTTGTGTTTGGATGACAAGTTCTGTCTAGGATTAGGAAGGCTTTCCCCAACGTTGTGGGTAACTTCCTTACCTGGGAACTTTCATCACCTTAGCAATCACCCATCAACTAAGAATTACACTTGTTGTAATTAGTAAAAGAGTTTACTTACCTTTTAAATTTGGTTTTAAGTTGAGGCCAAAGTCCACTTATAAATCACGTTTGATAGGGTCTTAGAATCACTTGATTCAAAGGGGACATTTTTTAAAATTGGTCAAGTGCATAGCTTTTATTTTAAAGTGTTTAAAATTTATTAAAAGCTATTATGATAAACATACTTATTACTTTTGCATCTTCTATGTAGATATCATGTCTGGTAACAACAATAATTCACCTTTTAACTTACGTTCAATCCTTGAGGATAAGTTGAACGGCAAAAAACTTCCTTGATTGGGAAAGGAATCTAAGAATTGTTCTTAGATCCGAAGGTCGAGAGGATGTTCTTGAAACCCCTATCCCGGTTTTAACGACCACCTCTACCGAAGCCGAAAAGGCGGCCCACAAGGCCATTGCGAAAGGTCCGTAATTGTTACCCGCCTTATGCCTGCGGCTATGGAACCAAGCCTTCAAAAGAGGTTTGCATGCTTGGATGCCTACAAAGATATCCGACAAACTAAAACCATGTTTCAAAGAACAAGCTCCTGATAGAGAGGTATGAAACTCACAAGGCTATTCTTGAGTGTGCGTTAGTCGAAGGCAAGCTGCCGCCACTCATGTCTTTGAAATGATTGGTTATTTCGAGACAATGGAGAGGTTGGGCTTTCCTTATAGCCAAGAGTTAGCTACGACATCATACTACACTCCCTACATGAAGGCTTCAACCATTTTAGGTTGAACTTCAATATGAATGGGTGTCGAAAACCCTTGCCGAGTTACATGGGATGCTCATGACTCACGAGCAAAACATCTCTCGTTGCACCTAAGAAGGAAGTTCTTATGGTTCAAAAGGGAAAGGGTTTTAAGAAGGAATGGGCCGGGCAAGAAAAAGCAGGACAAGGGCAAGCAAGTTGCCACTAAGATCGGCCGATAAGCCACGTGCAAAGGCAAAGCCAAAGGTGGCCGCAAATGCCAAGTGCTTCCATTGTGATCAAATTGGTCATTGGAGGCGTAATCGCCCGAAGTATCCGAAGGATAAGAAGTCTCGGGGCTTCTTCTTCGTGTATCTATGTCATTGACATTAATTTAGCAACATCTACTTCTTGGGTATTTGATACCGGTTGTGTTTCTCACATTACTTCGAATGTGCAGGGACTAAGAAGGAGTAGAACCTTGGCTAAAGGGGAGGTAGAACTCCGCGTTGGAAATGGTGCAAGGGTTGCGGCCGTTGCAGTTGGGACTTATAGTCTACCTTTGCCTTCCCGGTTTTATATTAGAGCTTAATAATCGTTATTATGTTCCCGCTATTACCAAAAACATTATTTCTATTCCTGTTTTGGATAATGAAGGGTTTTCATTTACAATTGAGAAAGGTTGTTTCTCTGTTTATTTGAATTCAATGTTTTATGCCATTGCTAAAAGGTCTAATGGTCTATATTTCCTAGACTTAGACAAAGATGTCCTTAACATAGACAAAGAAAAACATAGATCAAGCGAGACAAATCCTACTTATTTATGGCATTGTCGTTTAGGACATATAAACGCGAAACGCATTCAGAAGTTACATAAAGATGGACTTCTAACATCCTTTGACTTTGAGCCATTTGATGTATGTGAATCATGTTTAATGGGTAAAATGACGAAGTCACCTTTTACCGGAAAGGGTGAAAGGGCCAGTGATCTATCGGGTCTAATACATACCGATGTGTGTGGACCCATGAGCACAAAAGCTAGGGGAGGGTTTGGGTACTTCATTACTTTTACTGACGATTTAAGTAGATATGGATATGTCTATTTAATGAAGCATAAGTCGAATCATTTGAAAAGTTCAAAGAATTCCGAGAATGAAGTCCAAAACCAAATTGGCAAAACAATCAAAGCACTACGATCCGATCGTGGTGGTGAATATTTGAGCCAAGAGTTTAGTGATCACTTGAAGAGTTGTGGAATTCTTTCACAACTCACTCCGCCCGGAACACCTCGCTTGAATGGTGTATCCGAAAGGAGGAACCGCACTCTACTTGATATGGTTCTGGTCTATGATGAGTTTTGCCGATCTTCCAATCTCCTTTTGGGGATATGCTCTCAAACCGCTACTTTCACACTTAATCGAACTCCATCAAAGGCAAGTAGAAAAGACTCCATATGAGATGTGGAGTGGAAAAGTTCCAAGTTTATCTTTTCTACGTATTTGGGGTTGTGAGGTTTATGTAAAACGTTTACTTTCGATAAACTCGCCCCTAAATCCGATAAGTGTTTCTTTGTGGGTTATCCCAAAGAGACCAAGGGCTATTACTTCTACCATCTGACCGAGGGCAAAGTGTTTGTTGCTCGTCGTGGTGTCTTTTTGGAAAAAGATTTTATTTCCAAAAAGGCAAGTGGGAGTAATATATTTCTCGAAGAGGTTCGAGAAAAGCAACAAATGGACATAGTTCAACCTATGTTAGAGTCGAAGCACAAGTGCCGGCCTGTGGAAAATGTAGTTCCTCCTTTGGTAGAATCTTCTCCCATAACCGACCAAGTGTTGGAGGACGTGCATCATGTACACGAACCTCCTACTTGTCCCACTCGAATCTAATTCGTGCGAAAATTCTCAAGTTGTTGAGAAGAAAATTTCTCCCCGTTGCAGCCCTCGTAGGAGTAGTAGATCAAGAATACCAAACAAAAGGTTTGTTGATTTCTTGTTAACCGAAAGTTCCGAGATAATGATCTTAGAATTTGAGGAACCTACTACCTACAAGCAAGCTTTGATGAGTGAAGACTCAAAAATGGCTTGAAGCCATGAGGTCCGAAATGGCATCTATGTCCGAAAAATCAAGTATGGGACTTGATGGATTTGCCTCGATGGGGTTACACCTATTGGTTGCAAATGGGTTTTCAAAGTGAAAACAGACAAGGATGGTAACATTCGGAGTTTACAAAGCAAGATTGGTTGCAAAAGGGTTCAAGCAAGTTTATGGTATAGACTATGACGAAACCTTTTCACCAAGAGCAATGCTTAAATCCATTCGGATACTCCTAGCGATTGCCGCCTTCTATGATTATGAGATTTGGCAAATGGATGTCAAAACCGCTTTCTTGAATGGGTTCTTGAAAGAGGATGTGTATATGACACAACCGGAAGGTTTTGTGGATCCGTAATATCCTAGGAAGGTATGTAAGCTTCAAAAGTCCATTTATGGATCAAGCAAGCATCTCGGAGTTGGAATCTTCGTTTTGATGAGGCAATCAAACCGTTTGGTTTTCTCAAAAACGGAGAAGAGTCTTGTGTTTACAAGAAGGAAAGTGGGAGTAACATAGTCTTCTTGGTCTTATATGTAGATGACATACTTCTCATAGGAAACGACATTCCCATGCTTCGAGTCACCAAGGAATGGTCAAGAGTTGTTTTTCTATGAAAGACCTTGGAAACGCCGAGTACATTTTGGGGATCAAGATCTATAGGGATAGGTCTAAGAGGATGATTGGACTTAGCCAAAGAACTTATATAGATAAGATCGTTACTAAGTTCAATATGGAAAACTCTAAAAGAGGTTTTCTACCCATGCAACATGGTGTTTCGCTTAGCAAGACTCGGTGTCCTTCCGGACCCGATGAGATTAAGCGAATGAATAATGTTCCTTATGCGTCGCCTATAGGGTCCATTATGTACTCCATGATTTGTACTCGCCCGTATGTTTCATATGCCTTGAGCATGTGTAGCGGATTCCAATCAAATCCGGGTGACGCACACTGGAGTGCAACTAAGAATATCCTAAAGTACTTACGAAGGACTAAGGATAATTTCTTAGTGTATGGAGGTGAAAGTGAATTAATTGTTGAAGGTTACACAGATGCGAGCTTCCAAACTGACAAAGATGATTTCCGATCCCAATCTGGTTTCATCTTTTGTCTAAATGGAGGGGCAAAGTGAGTCGGAAAAGTTCAAAGCAAAGTACTGTCGCCGATTCTACAACAGTAGCCGAGTATATTGCTGCAGCAGATGCAAAGAAAGGAAGCCGTTTGGATGAAGAAGTTCATTCCGGAGCTAGGAGTAGTGCCTAGTGTTGGAGATGGTATTGTTTTACATTGTGATAACAATGGTGCCATAGCTCGCCCAAGGAACCAAGATCACATCAAAGGTGTAAACATGTACTTAGGAAGTTTCATCTCATTCGAGAAATCGTTGAGAGAAAAGATGTAATAGTTAGCAAAGTTCATACGGATAGCAATGTCGCCGATCCTTTGACTAAACCATTGCCTCAACCCTAAGCATGAGAGTCATACTAGGGCTATAGGACTTAAGCATGTAGGAGAGTGGCTTTGATTGTGTACTATTTACTTTTAATTAGTTCACGCTATAGTTACTCCCGTGATATGTTTGGTTATGTTTATCAATAAAAGGTTATGTTCTTATTTAATCTTGGTTTAGTATTAAATAAAACGCTCAAAGTATTTTATAACGTTTGATAGGATTGTCAAATATGTGATTTGACGAATGAAACCCTATCCAAGGAACGGAGTTATAATTTACCTTTGTCCCTAGTTCGAATCATTAAAATTGAACGTAAATGATTCCGCTTTCATGGACTAGATTGCAAGTTGATTGATAGCGCAGCTTCATGGGCTATGGGGACATAGAGATGTCTAGTCATTTGCATAGGCGTGTATAGTTGATACACGTTGGGCGTACCTAGTGGGAGTTCTCTAAAAGGTTTATGAGAATCTCATTAATATATTTAGTGGATTCCTTAGACATGAGTATAACACTAGTCTTACTTAAGGATTAGTATGTTTTTGACACCGCAAAACGTCGTGCCGTAAAAGGAGTCTATAAAAGCAAAGTGTTCGGAACTACTATGAATTGAGTGGGAGTTTTTGGTTATACAAGACTCGGATAAAGTCCTCCTAAGAGTTAGGATTGGTGTCTTGGCCTCTTAAGAGCGAGAACCGAAAAATGCATGGCCGTGCTCAAATGGATTAAGGATTTAATCATTTGTTTCGACAGTTCGAACTCGGATTTCAAGAAACAACTTGAATGTTGGTATGGTTTACATACGATGTTACCATGACATCAAGTTAGACATTAAGCGACTTAAGGAATTTGAAGGTTACACACTTGTTCTTAGACAAGTGGGAGATTGAAGGATTTTGTCCTCGATCAAGTGTAACAAACTAAATGTATATGGACAAATTATGAAGATAATATATTCAATAATATTAGGTGACCGCAACGTTTTGCTAGAAGCTAATTGCGGTTTGTTGGGCTAGTATATTTAGGCCAACTACTAATATGTATTGGGTCCTATGAGGTCACACAATGTGACAACCCTTGGATATTACCCAAATCCATTTGTGAAATGGGTTGGGCGGTTTTTATGATTGATGGAAGAGTTGTAACTCATGAGTTTATTAGGCTCATAATGTATGACATTATGAGGCAAAATAAAGCCTCATGAATCATCTCTTTGTAACCACCCTATATAATCATATGGGGGTTACAAAGGAGATGTATGTACATCACTTTTGGTAAGAGAAAATCTGATTTTCTTTTGCTCTCCTCTCTCCCATTCATTTGGCCATCATACACCTCAAAAGCAAGAGGATTCTACACTCTTCCGTACTAGCATACGTGGTGATCTAAGGGTTGTTCGTGGACCAACACTAGAGGAACGGCGGTTGACGTTCTAAGGGATCTCCACTAGAAGGCTCGTGGTGGAAGTGGAATTCACGCATCAAGAGGTATATTCTACACTCTTAATTGATTCATGTTAATTTATGCAAAGATCTTGGTGTTAGATGTTTGAGTATGTGATACTCGTTTTCCGCATTAAGCATCTAAATTCCTACATATCATGTATAGGAACTATGTTGAGTTCATATATGATATTGATTATGTTGGATTTTGCATGTTTTATGCTGTGGTGTATACATGTTGATTATGAGATTATATTATGAGATTTATATCATGTTTGTATGGAAAATTGATGCAAGCATGTTGGTTGGGAACTTTAATTTATTAATTCACGTGGGGGAATTAATATATTTATTAGTATTGGATCATGATTGATCATTGTTCCCTTTGAGTATTTCACTGCTTTATAAGGACCGAGACCCTTATTTGGTAAGTTGATAATTTATGCCTATGAAAGGTAAGTTGGTTGTTGGCTAGGATCAACAAATAAGAAGGATTGAAATAAGAAGGAATTAATCTTGGGTTGTAAGTTGTATGATCACTTATTTAATCCTAAGATAAAAAGGAGTTAAGTTGTTAATGTTTGATTATATGTTATCTGTATTGCTTGTGTGTCATAACAAGTAATAATTTGTGAATCATGTAAAGTGTAACGTGGATAGTAATAAACTTTAGACTGGTGCACGTCTGAAGTTGAACAATCAGGAGTTGGGGTACATGGTAAGCGTGCTATGGCTTTTTCTGGGAATTGGATTGATCACCTTTCTTATTTTTTATTCAAAGGTTCCTCGATATCGCAGGTCGCTATGGAATACGGAGTCGCGCCCGTATTTCGTCTTCCTAGGTGAAGACTGGTTTTTAGTTGGACAACTCGGTCCAATAACTATTCCATTAAAGTATTAAAAAGATGGTTAAAGTGTAGTTTAGTAAAAGTTGTCTGCAGATTGTTAGATTATTATGTTATTATTTATTCCCGCCTACTATTTATTAGTATCATGTTAAGATTGTTTACTTGTTTAGTATGTAGTACTCAGCTTTGCTGATTATGTGCTTTTGTTTGTGTATGTTGATCATGGCTATGCCTTATTGATCCTGTGATGACCCATTTTGGTGAGCAGACTCTAGGGATCAATATTGCATTGTCCATCTACAGGTTTGAAGATGATGCATCATTGGGTTCGGGATTGAAGAGCTTGTTAGACTATTTATCATACTATAAGTTTATACTTTTCATTGTTGGTCTGGTTTGGTTTTAAGTTTGACTTTGGTTTTGTTGGTTGGTTTTGGAGTTGACTTTGTTGTTGACTAAGTTTTTTTTTATAAAGTTTATTATTATGTTTTCCGCTGCAAAATTCTGAATAAGCCGATACGTTTTCACACGGGCGATAATACTTTGATAATTCTCTATGTTTTATATTAAAAATGTATTTTAGAAAACAGAGAATTATCGGGGTATTACAAAATCCAAACATGTCATCAATATAAAAATAACATCTATCTTTTAATTTTTTTTAGGGGACATCTATCTTTTATTTTTAGAATGTGTTATTTAAATAGATTTTGTATGCTTTTTCAATATATGTTCTTTTTTTATTATCATTATATGTTCTTTCATTACTACCTAAATTCTTATTATAAACGGATCTTAGACATGAACAATATGTTCTTTTTACCATAAACAATATGTTTTTTTAACTTAAAATATGTGGTCTTTTCTTTTTAATTGTATGGTCATATACTATGTGTTCTTTTAAAAAAAAAAACTAATTATGCTATTATTATTATTATTAAAAGTTGTGCATAGTAATAAAATAATAGTAATAGTAATACTAATAATGATTAACAAAGTAATAATAATATTAGTTATAATATATTTTATAAATAATAAGTTCAGATCAGATCAGATAAATTCATATCAGATCAGATAAGTTCAGATCAGTAAATATAAGGTGAACTAAACATAGCCTAAAGCCCTAAACCACTAAAAATGGTAGAAAGCCATAAAGTGGTTGTATGCTTTTTCAATATATGTTCTTTTTTTATTATCATTATATGTTCTTTCATTACTACCTAAATTCTTATTATAAACGGATCTTAGACATAAACAATATGTTCTTTTAACCATAAACAATATGTTTTTGTAACTTAAAATATGTGGTCTTTTATTTTTAATTGTATGGTCATATACTATGTGATCTTTTTTAAAAAAACTAATTATGCTATTATTATTATTATTATTATTATTATTATTATTAAAAGTTGTGCATAGTAATAAAATAATAGTAATAGTAATACTAATAATGATTAACAAAGTAATAATAATATTAGTTATAATATATTTTACAAATAATAAATTCAGATCAGATCAGATAAATTCATATCGGATCAGATAAGTTCAGATCAGTAAATATAAGGTGAACTAAACATAGCCTAGCCCTAAACCACTAAAAATGGCAGAAAGCCAGAAAGTGGTAGGCGTTTGAACTCTTCATGTCCAACTAACAGAGAGTGAAGAGAGAGAAAACAACAATAACAATGGCGCGAGCAGGAGTACCAGCTTCCCTGAAGCTTATCTCCCTCAAATTATCTTCTCAATCTCTCTCCTCCATTTCCGCAACAGTTTTCTTCAGCACCTTTCGCACTCCTTCCCAGAAGAGGAGAGAGAAAGAGAAGAAGCGAACTCCAAATTCCGCCATAGCATTAGCTTCAACTTCATCTTCATCTTCATCTTCAAATTCGAAGCTGAAATCGGCAGCCTTGGAAGTGGTGAAGAGGAGGACGAGGTCAGAAAAGGAATTCGATGAAGATTACATCAAGAAATATGGAGATGAAGAGAGTCATATTCCAGTAATGCTCGGTGAAATACTTGATGTTTTTCCTTCTTCTTCGTTTCGCCTTCGTTCTTTCGTCGATTGTACCCTAGGCGCCGCTGGTCACTCTTGCGCTGTCAGTTTTCTCTCTCTATTTTTTTTTTTGAATTGCAATGGTGGTATTACCTTTAAATTTGGTGTATGATTTTTTCGAGAAATAATAAAGTTCGTAATTGAAATGTCACTTAATATACAGTCTTAGTAGACAGATATACATACAGTCTTAAGTTATTGAAATGCAATCAAAGATTTGAGATATTCTTAAGTTATTGAATATGCAATCGAAGATTTGAGATATTCTTAAGTTATTGAATGTGCAATCGAAGATTTGAGATATTATTTTGTTCCATTTATCTCGAAGATGAACTGGTAACCACTTGCTTTTTCAGTGTCAAATTAGGACATTGAACGCTTTTTTTTTTCTTTCGATTTTTTTGTTATGTGTTAGTGTTGTTTGACTAGTGTGTGTATATTGAAGATTGTGGACGTGTTTGGTTGATTTGCTCTGTGTTAATTGATTTTGTTTGCAAATTAATTCGAGAGTATGTGTTCAGTGTTCTTTGCACTTTACATGTTCCAGACCATATGGAAGGCTCAGGAGTATGTTGCACGAGTGCACATAATGTGATTACTGAGAGACATGATTTCTCTTGAGGGTATATAATAATACTTCTAGATGTCAACTAATAAAGCTGATTTGAAGAAATTATAATAAGAGTTACAAAAAAATGGTTGGCTCGATGAGGACTACTGACAAGGGGAGGTGAGAAGTAGTATGTGAGTTTGCTGTACTATTAACAGCTTAATCTTTTCCTGCTTCACTTTAAGGACCTGAGTTTGGATTTAGGTAGTTTTAGCTAAGGGTGTTCATAAATATCCGATCCGGGCGATCCGATCCGTGATCCGGTCGATCCGATCCGATTTTTCCGGATATCCGATCCGATTTTTTAGTTTTCGGATATTTCGGATCGGATATCCGAAAATTTTCGAATCGGATACGGATCGGAATTTTTTTATTTTCGGATATCCGAAACATGGAAAATTTTCGGGGTTTTCCGGATATTTTCGGAAATCCGATCCGAAATATCCGTTTTCAAGGCCGGATATCCGAAATATCCAATGATCCGATCCGAAACATATTTTATGAACTTTTCCTTTGAAATTTTCATTTTTTTAGTTTTCGGATATCCGATGATCCGATCCGAAATTTCGGATATCCGATCCGATGCGATCCGAAATTTTTCGGATCGGATTCGGATCGCATTTTGCCCGATCCGAAATTTCGGATCGGATCGGATCGGATATTAACTACGGTTCACTCGAGGATTAAGGTTGAGTCATGCATTATGTCGGGTCCATTTTGGAGTCAAGTATGGTCGAGCTTGTTTCCAATACTTCTATAATTAAATGAATTCGGGATCAGAATTGGGCGCCATTTTGGTTTTTTGGACAGGATATACCACTTAACTTTTTCCTGCTTCACTTTAAGGACCTTTGTTAAGATTTAGGTAATTAGAGGATCAAGGTCTAGTCAGGCCTTCTGTTTGGGTCCATTCGAGAGTCAGGTATGGTTCAGCACTTGAGCTTGTGTCCAATATAATGCTATTATTAATTCTGGGCTCAGAATAGGGCTAGGTTTTGGTTTAAGGACAGAATGATATATGATTAAGACAAGTGTAGCAGGTGCGTAGCCATACTGTTACAGCTCTGCAGCATGATATAAAAGTTGTACTGATGCTATCCAACTTCTTACTCTGTCTGTCCATGTGAGGCTATCTCCAGTGATGAATGCAACTATGTAAAATTTCGGATATTCACTTCCTAGAAGAGCTGCATGTAGCATCAACTTGTTGACATTTTTAATGTTATGATCAAGCTAAGTATGCAACCTGGTAGAGTGTTGAAGTTCCATCTCTAATGATGCTTTTACTTAGTAGAAGTATCACTGTATCAGTCTCTTACTAAATGTCATCTGTACTGGGAGATTATGGTTATGTTCACCTCTTTCTGTTTCCTTCTATTTCCTTACTCTCCATGAAGTTTCTTGGGCAAACTTTAGGTATTTATGAGAAGTTTCAGAATAGCTTCTTCACCTCAAGCAACAGTTTGGATAATCTAAGGTCAATTGGTGAGTGTATACTATATGAAGCTAGGCGGTAGGTAGAAGAGAAGAATTTACCTGATCAAATGATTATTGAAACACAAGATTCTCTTGATCATGTAGTTGATTTTTTACTTCAATTTTTTCTAATTGCTGATCTAGTAAGATACCCAGTCAAGTATTAGGAAAATCAAGTAGGTTGTTTGAGGACTATCAAGTATCAACAATGTAAGTTCAAGAGTTTTGCATAGATTAATTGTATCATCAATCTATGGTGCATGGGCTTCCTATTTCACTTCTAGTGCCTGAGCGATTTAGTTCATTTTTTGGTTTGATTAGGACCTGATGCTTGGGTTTAATCAGGTATGCAGGTTGGCATTTATTCGAGAGTATTGAAATTTTACGTATATAATTTAATAATTTTCGGTTTAAAGTCGAGCTTTTGGTGCGGAACAGGTCATTATATTCCAGCTATAGCGCTATGGACATGGGTAGGAGTTTTTGACTGATGCTATTCTACATCTTGAACTCTATGTTTTTGCCTTGTGAAGTAAGCTATAGTTGTAATGCAACTTATGCAAGTATGTAATCATTTGCTGTTCAGTGAAGACGTTTCTTCCAAGTAGAGTAGTATGTACCTTGTATTGTTCACATGTTTCAAGTTAATGTCATATAGTTTGCCCCCTATATATTGCCGAATTACCAATTTAGTGGTTGAGCCTCAGTTGACTTCGAAGTTACTTAGAAAATGTCACTCCTTTCTCTGATACTGATTTTTTGCAATGCAACCTACAGATAATTCAAGCTCATCCTGAACTGCAAACATATATTGGATTAGATGTTGATCCTGTAGCCCATGAGAAGGCTCAATTTCGAATCAGCAGTGTGCTGAGCAGCAAGCCTTCTTGTTCAAATATCGATTTGAAAGCTCATATGCTTTTGAGGAATTTTAAAGAAATTAAACAAGTCATTGGTCAGGTTGATGAGAAGCTCGTATTGTCTGGAGTTGATGGGATTTTGATGGACTTGGGAATGTCTTCCATGCAGGCAAGTTAACACACTGCAATATTAAATTGCAACTACTAATAGTGTGTATGCACATCCTTTTTTCCTTCTGTTTACAAGTTTAAGTATCTTTGCTGAGTCTACACTTATACGGTAAAATGAATCTAGTATTAATGGATTAGCTAAAATGTCTAAGCTATCATGGCTTCTGACTTTCCTTGTAAAGTAGAATACCGTACTCAACAGTATACTCTGAGTGTACATAGACCCTACGAATTCGATATTTCTTAGAGGTGGCCCATGCTAGATCTGATTGAATTGCATGGTTGAAAATGAAACTAAGGCCTCTCTTTTACTGTTATTACATTTTGATCTACTTTCTCTCAAGGCCTTTTCTTTTTCGATTTAGGGATCCAATCCTATGCATGTCTTAGTCAATGTGAACTCTAAAGGTTATTAAAAGGTGATTCCGGACGTGAATTCTTTTTGAATCACTTTCTTGGAATTGAGTGAAAGGAATCATTTAGGATTGGTCATTCCTCTTGAAAGTATTGATCGTCTAAATCTGGTAGCCTTTTTAATCATAATATATTGGCTCGCAATAGACCTTCCGTTTTCTTTTGATTATTCCAATTTTTTTAAGGTCAACCTTTGTGAACTATAACTGCGTTTTTCTACTACTCTATGTAAATATTAGTTGCTCCTGGGATAACCTTCTAGTTAATGCAATTACGCCTACCGTAGTTTTTACGCCCATGATAAGAGGAAAAGTCTATTTGTGTTGCATACTTGCATGTACTCCACTTTGAAAGGTCACCAGGTATGTATTCCACTTTTAAACTAGTTGTTAGCGAAGATGAAGTCATGACTGCAAAATTAAAATGATTACTTCTCCTTTAATCTTTTTTAATATGCCAAACCCCCCGTGAATACTTTCAAACCATTTTGACCTTCCCCTACATTTCATTTAGATCTCCACCGATAATATTTTCTGTGAGGGATACCTTGAACGGTTTAACCACCTCATCTAAAGCCTTCAAAAACTGACGTGAAAAATCTTCTTCTACATTGACTTGAGGGCTAAACACTAACAGTATGTATAATCTCTCTATTGCATAGGATCTTCAGTCTCATAATCCTATCACCCTTCCTGTATAGTATATTCCTTAACTACATCGTTTATTAGCTTATCGTCTATAACAATACCAATTACATTCCCACTCTTATCTTGTCCTGAATATCACAACTTATAAGCCCAAGGCCTAATAATTCAAACTCACAAGGCCTAATAATTCTAACTCATTCTCCTTCCCTCTGGGTCTCTTGAAGACATACTTCCTCTCTTTTTTTTTTTCAGATGCAACATTTGCCTTTTTGGTGAGTGGATTAAAATAATCAAATGTTGCATCTAAAAAAAACAGAGGTAGTATTATGTTTACGTTTCTTCTCTTCATCAATTTTTACCACCTCTACTCACTTTCATGTAAGAGATTCAAAATCCTATATGCATCTTAGTCCAAATGTACTTCCCTAGTCTTTCTTGCCTATGACCTAGACTTAGAAGCCCTTGCTCATCTTTTACCACCCTTGCATACTTATCATCACACCTGGGTCTAGGAAGTACAGTGCTTCGCTGTGAGGCAACGCCCCCACGAAAATATCCTAATGGCTCAAGCTCAAGGATGTGATTAAGTTTCACGCTGGTGCCAGCTATTGCAGCCCTCCTCTATCCGGGCTTAGGACTAGTACTCAGGCTGTGTTTAATTTAACATATGCAATAATTTTTTTATTATATAAATTATTTGTCTTCTGCTACTATGTATAATAAAATATACTTATGCTCTTATGTATCATATTATATATCAATGAATCCTACTGCTATCGAGAAATTCTACTGATTCCCAACATCTTTAATCAACTATCTGTTGGTCGAATCTGCTAATACAATTTGTGATGTATGATAACCAAACAGGGCCTTAATTGATATGCATTTATGAGTGTTTGTGATCGATAAAATGCATCAACCTATTTATCTTAGCAGAAAGCGTTTCCCAACTGAAAACGTAATTGAAATCCTATATTGATTCATTATCTGTAAATCACATGATGGAAGACCCAACATTGAATCTGAACTGTTATATGCTTACTCTGCATCGGGCTTTTGATCCCATGTGTGCTTTGCCACAAACTTAAAATGATGATACGTTTGTATATTTTATATGCCTTTATTGAGATGTCCTTCTTTTGGAGAAATTTTATGAGCTGGGGGCTCACAAATGCACTTTTCAGGTTGATGATGCTGGAAGAGGATTCAGCATGCTTAACAATGGGCCATTAGATATGCGAATGGATCCTAAGGTATGATTGTATGAGCATGATTATGACCTTTTTACTCTGTTGGTTGTAATAATTGTAGCAGAGCTTATGACTCCATAAATAGAATCAAGTTTTCAGTTTATGAATTTTGATGTTATCATATCTAGTATATTAAGCCTTAGTATTTTTCTCTTTTCATGTTTGTTGCACCATCACCACCATACGTAAACTTGCCACTTACATGATTTGAGGTGGACAGTTGAAGATGTATGCCATTATTTGGTGAAATCTAGCAGATTGCCGTTTCCTTCAACAATTTTTTGGTACATTTTTGCTTACGTAATAATCATAGACCTCATGCAACACCGGAAGGGCTTAAGCCTAAGTTATAAGAAGCTTTGGGTTAACGGACTAATATTATGCATTAAAAGCAATTATCGTTGATTGAAAAGGTATTAGGAAGATAATCTGAGCAAGTTGTTGTGACTGAAAAGCAAGGGGTTGTATTACCCTGATACAGGACTTGCAATTGCTTGACATATGAATCAAGTCAATGGACACAGTTTTTGACTGTGCTTGGTTGTGTGCAAGATTAGTTTTTTTCTTTGCGAAGGTGGACAAAGAGGCTGAAAAAAATGGAAGCAGATAGCGTCTATGTGTGGTGGCATGTTTTGTTGGGTTGCTGCTTTTGTAAAGCCCTTTTAATAATGAATGCAGGATGTACTTATTATGTGATTAACTGAATGGAACAGGTCTTTGACAGGGTACTTTGAAAGCAGAGGATATACTCAATTCTTGGCCACCGACTGAAGTTGGGAAAATCCTTCTGGAGTATGGAGAAGAAAGTAACTGGTATTCCCTTCAGAACAAGATTGTCAAGGCTCGTCTAGGTGGTGGGTTTCATTCAACCGGCGATTTGGTGAATCTTATTCGCGGTACAAATTCTAGAATAAAAGGTACGTTATTTATAGCGCTAAATGTCTATCGCAAGAGATGAAAGCTTTTTTGTATACCAATCCTGAATAAGATATATTTGGACTTCAAGAAATCATTGGTCATAATTTTCCGGGAAAACCGGTTTATAGCACTGTTCATAGATTTTGTTCTTATATCTGTGTTTGGGGATCATTACTTTATCTACTTTTTCATGGATGCCTCTATGATTTATTGATTTGGTTTTACTGGCCAGTGAATTCAAGTTTTAGGATTTATATTGCAAGCTAAAACTACTGTGAGAAATTATGAACATGTGCTTGAAGAACTGAATACTTGAAATATGATCTTAAACAGGCGGTAGGCAGGGTTGGATAAAGACTGCTGCACGAGTTTTCCAAGCGCTGAGGATAGCAGTTAATGATGAACTCAAAACTCTGGAAAATTCTCTTTACTCTTGCTTTGACTGCCTCAGCCCTGGTGGCAGGCTCGCAGTCATTTCCTTCCACAGTCTAGAAGACAGGATTGTAAAACAGACTTTCCTCAACATCATCAATAACATTCACTGGAAAGGAGACAAAATCGAAGAAGAGGGAGGATGTGGAACTGAGCCAAGAGAGTATAACTTTTACCCCTCGGAAAAGGAAGCTTGGATTAAACAAGTTGTAAAAGGTTCTGCTGGGGTAATTCTCACTAAGAGACCTATAACAGCATCTACTGAGGAAGAGAAATTAAATTCCAGGTGTAGGAGTGCTAAACTCAGAGTAATCCAGAAATTTTAAGGTATTAGTTAATTTAAGTCAATTGGCAGGTGAGTTTTAGTAGAGCTATCAGCTGTAGTGAATAGTATTCAGGACAATAGAACAGCTTTTCCTTTAACATTATGAAATTGACTTCTATAAAGTCGCACCAAGTCCTCATTTCTTAGTGTTCTTATTTGTTGTGGTATGACTAGTGAATGTGTCATCTTTTAAAATCTAATGGAAAAATCACCTCTTTGTCTTTGATATTGTGGATAAGAGTATACTAACTAGCAAGACAAGATCTATTGTGAGGACTGCATATTTGCTCCAAAGATATATGGAGTGTACTGTTCCACATTTTGCAGACTTTGGGAGTTTGGGCTTTTCCGTACGACTATTCTGGTAAGGTCTTGTGGCTGCTCGTGATCAGCAAGCAGGCGCAGCACCTCTAGTGTTCACTTGTGCGTACATACGCCCAGGTGGCTTGTACAGGTATGTGTTGTGCACACGCTACCGAAAAGCTGCTGGAGGATCTACCTTGGGCCCATATGCCAGAAAGCTGCCTAGGGGTCTGCCTTCCATCAGGTATACTTGGGTGTACGATAGAATTTGTTAATCAGCAGATCAACTCACTGACACAGGCAAGGCGGCGACAATTATGAGTTCATGACTACTTGCAAAACCATTGAACGGTCAAATCAACCCACATGCAAAAAACAGAACAAATGTACAGCCACCCACCAGACTGTTGCTTATGGTAGTGTATTTTGGTTTTACTCCTGTTTTGTTTTTAAATTCGCGTGATTTTTTGACTAAATCAGCAGGGAATAATAGTGGGTAGGTGCTTTGCGATTGGGATTATGTTTCTTATCTCCCATCCTTTGTCACAGATTATGCCTTATTTATTTTTATTTTTTTAAAATGAGTATTCTGCAAAGGTTATAACTTATGAAAGTCAAACTTGTTTCAGCTGTAAATTTAAGGTAGTAGACTGCTTTGAAGTCTCACTCTGGAACCAAAACAAAGGCAATAATTCATATTTGTTTGGTTGGTCAAAATCTATGAAATATTGAGTTTCTTGCAAAAACTTACTATAGAACTGGAAAGTTGCTTGCTTAGGGGGCCTTGGTATGTGCTATTGAGAATATGGTTCTCTTTCACATCAACTCCTGGATGAGTGATGAAGTTTATTATA